>PVJO010024301.1:0-24597 GCA_004026905.1 Hystrix cristata | reverse complement strand
TGCCTCTAACCTGGCTCCAACTCCTTATCTTCAATGATTTTCAAGTGTCAACTCATTAACACAAACCCAGGTACTGTTGAAATGGTTTTATGAATAATGAAAATATACTCCTTTTACTTTTACCACTCTTATAATTTAGAATATTCCCAGGGCTTTAGGAGATCTGCACCAGAACTGAAGACCAAATACTAGGTTCCTTATAAATCATGCTATGTCAGTATCCTTAATATGAGGTGTTAACCATACTCCAAACCCATAATCTCAGACTAACCATAAAAATAAAAATTTATAAGTTTAAAACCGCCCGACCTGTACTCTAAATAAAGATAAGTGTCATCCAAGCAAGGAAAAGTGGGAAATACTTTCATAGTCTAATGGAATCCATGAAAACATGAAAATAATATGACATAGTATTCTGGATGTGGCTCTGGAACAGGAGAAAAACACTAGGTAGAAACTACAGTTATACAAATATAATATAGGCTTTTGTTAATAGTAATGTATCAATAATAGTTCATCAATTATAACAAATTCATTGTAGTCATGTAAGATATGACAATGGTGGCAGAAACTGTGTAAGGGTTATATGACAAATTTGCTGTACTCAAAAATTTTTAAAAGGTTTATTTTCAAAATGTATATACAAAGGGATGAAATTTCATTTTTAAAAAGTTTTATCCAAAGTCAATAAGACTGGTAGACTATGGTAGAGAACCTCTCTCCCCATGATCTAATGCTGTTATGTATCCTGCACAGAGGTTCTCATACCTGTTTAACCCTAGGACCATTTTCCCATCCCCCATGTGTATTAGTGAGAAAAGGGTGGGCTTGGTGATTGGAAAGAAAGACAAGAAAGAAAGAAAGAAAGAAAGAAAGAAAGAAAGAAAGAAAGAAAGAAAGAAAGAAAGAAAGAAAGAAAGAAAGAAAGAAAGAAAGAAAGAAAGGAAGGAAGGAAGGAAGGAAGGAAGGAAGGAAGGAAGGAAGGAAGGAAGGAAGGAAGGAAGGAAGGAGGGAAGGGAAGGAAGAAAGAGAGAGAGAGAAAGAAAAGAAAGAAAAGAAAGAAAGAGAAAGAAAAGAAAGAAAGAGAAAGAAAGGGGAGAGAGAGAGAGGGAGAAAGGAGAAATAAAAGGAAAAGTAAGAGAACAGAAAGGAAAAGAAAGAAAAGAAAAAAAAGATAAGTATAACTCAAAGAAAGGCAATTTTATTCCTTTGTCATGTTTCATTCCCAATTGAGTACACCCAGGGGTCTTCTTACACAGAGTTCAAGAATGATGGGAGCTTCACAAAAATACCATCTCAAATAAAATCTCAGTTTTACCAGGTTAAAAAGGGATATCCTGGATAATTATATATAGATTTTTCATTATTTGTTCAAGAAAGATACAGAGTGCTTTACCTCACAGCCAGTTGACTAGGATATTGCTCTGGGTGGCTGCAAACAAAGTGAGAAATGTTGGCTCACCAAATATACAATGATTAGCAGTAAATTCACCATGCATTCTTATGTTTTCATTCTTTATCGCCACTTTGCTTGCATTTATTTTCTACTATTAGTAGTATTAGTAATAGTAATAATAGTAATTGCATTTCCAAAATACATTAGAGTTCTGCCAAATATTCTTTCTTTGTATTTCCCACTCCTTGTCTAGAGGATATGTGAATACAGATCTCAGCTTCCTACCAAAATACTTAACACAATACCATACTTCTTCTAATTTATTCTTTCCCAAGACACTCAATGGGAAAAATTTAGAAAAATGGAATGAATATATCTGCAAATATAGTAAGTACACTACTATTTTTAAATTACCGCTTTAGTGAAGGAGGAAAGTACAAGTTACATTGTGATTCAACTCCTGAAATCATTACTCTCAGATTGTCTCCAATTCCAGCGACATAAATTCATATAAGGTTCCAAACTGAATTTTGATCAGCTTTGGTGAGGCTTCATTTTCATAATGAAATTGTCCTCTTGCCTTCTAAATTGGATAATTATGATACTAACAACCCACTGCAAATGTAAATACCCTTTTCCCTATGAAGATGCTGTGTTTTGACATACATTTATCGAATGTGTGGCTGAAGTATAGAGGAATTAGCTTTTGCATCCTATTGCAAGCTTGGATCATATTTACCTTTCTTAATTACATCAAGAACTAATTGATGGTAAATTAAAGTCTCTTTCATAATGTTGTGGCAGTTAATGGCTATTAGAAAAGCATGTTGGTGAAATATATGAATAGGTAGTTTGGTATGTAAATACTGGTAGCATTTTGTGTAATGTTGTGTTGTATATAAATCACAACTGATAATTGATAGTACACATTCTACTAGCTACACTGAAACACAGAGGCACACACACACACTCACACACACACACACACACACACACACTCAATTTCTTGGTACCTCCAATATCTTTAATGACTTACTAAGCAGTAAAGACAATCTAGTGTGGAAGGAAGCCAGGGGAGTACTGCCTCATGCACATTTCCAGTTTATGTTTACTGTTGCATCTACTTCTTCTAAGAAATGTTAGATGAATTCATTTCTTATCCATATAACTGGCACCCTGAGCCACATCTTTGTAAACCTGAATATTGTGTAAATTCAAGAAATATTATCTCTCTTAAAAAATGTAACAGAGACTATCTATGTTCTCCTCAGACAGAATTTTCTCCTGTTAGTTACAAAAGGAACCTTGTGGTCTACCGGGCTTACTTCTTTTAATTCACATTTTAAACCTCCTGGCACTGGGCTTTTTCTGGTTTGACAACTCTCCAGATAGAATGCCTTCTTTCCTTTCTATGTTGCTCTTACCATTCACAACAATCCATTGAACAGTCATGACTTTATTTTGACCTACAAGTCTCCTGACATGGTCTGTTGTACTGGACCACTTTTTTTCCTCAAACATGTAGGTGTTGCAGATGGAAAGAAACACAAATAAACAGATTATATCAACATCATAAAAATTACTTCCTCTTAGCCTTAAACATCATGTGGCTTCTGTATTGAATCCTGCTTATAATTTTACTTCTCTCTATTCCTGGATCTCTATTGAGGTTACATTTATGCACCATTCGTATGTAAATTTAGGGATTATTTCCTTCAGAAACTATCTTCTCATTTTGTAATCCTGGATCTGGTTTCTCAACTTTTGACCTCCATTTTCCCACTACCCTAAATAGGGGATATTTATGGTACAATATGATACAGTATTTCACTGTATCAGAACTACATGTTTGTCTATATCCTTCTTAGATTGTCAATGAAAGTAAATATACCTTGATTATTATTGCTTTCTCAAAATGATAGTATCTGAAACCTAAGTAGCTCTCCATAATTGTTCTTGAACAAAGTTAAAATTAAGTAATTATGACTATTCTGGATAATATGTGTTGCGAATGTGGTATGTTAGGCACTCAGCATTTTGCGCACTTTTCTGGGTTAATAGTCATATCTCTATTTAAAGGCAGTACCATCATTTCCACTTCACAAGTCCTTAGGTGATGTTTCTGAGAGATTACAAAACTTCCTCAATGTCACAGAGCTGCTTAATGAGAAATTTAGCCTTCATTTATAAATTTACTTGATTCCTACGCACATAGTTTTCGATTCTTAGCTTATTTGTCATTAACGTTGGTGCTTTACAAGGCATTAAATTATTCTCCTAAGTTTCCTTAGACTGTTAATCTCTGATCAATAATGCACACGTTTAGTTTTTGTAATTTTATTGTAGATTTGAGAACTTTTAGTAAAAGCCTTATTCCTACAGGCTTCTTTATTAAATCCCTGCTGTTACACATCTTTACAACTTTTTTTTTGCTGTTTTGTCTACATTTTTATTTCAATTCCTGCCCAGTATCTTCTTGAAATTTACGCCTACATTTTTCTTCGACATGAAACTTACTAGAATTTAATCTTATTCCAATGAAATTCTTACTGAAATTTTTACTTCTATTAAGAGTTGAGAACAGTGGGGACAAGAACCCATACATTTGTCTTATTTATAAGTTGCTAGTAGTTTTCCTTCTCCTAATACAAATGATTTCACAGTAACACAAAACGTTTAGTAGTTTACTGTCTCAGTGCTCTACCTTTTTGTTATTACTTTGAGCTCTTTGTTGTCATTATCTTTTTTCTTTAATCACACATTTACAGAAAGCTGTCAGAAAGCAGATTGCTCTCCAGGTTACATTTGCTGAAATTCCATTGTGGATTACATCTTTTTTTTTTTTTTCCCCGAAAAGGATTTTTTATAATGTCACTTAGTGGCATGTTTTGCTACAGAATTTGGATTTTCATTTCTTATTGATGCATAGTTTTAATTCATGTTTACATTGGGTAATGTTCAATTCAGGGTAATGAACATATCCATCACCTTCAATTTTTATCATTTCTTTATGGAGAGTATATTCTTCTATTTTGAGATATATAATATATATATATAATACATTTTTAAAAATTATATTCACCCTGCTGTGCCATATATCTTATGTAGGTATAGTACAATAAGAAAACAGATAAATTGATGTTGCTGTAAAATGAGCTTTTTGCCATTTCATTGTATGTTTATATTTGTGAAAAGACTCCTACAACATATAATCATGTTAAAGAAGTATTTCATTACCATAAATATTCTCATTGTACATTCAATCTGTTGTATGGCAATTCTACTTTACTTTTAAAGAAACTACTAAGCTATTTTTCACAGCAGTTCTGGTATATTACATTCTCATTAGCAATGATAAGAGATTGAATGTCTTCACATCCTTATTAGCATTTGATTATGTCACTTTTTAATTTTTGTCATTCTAATAGGTAGGTAATGATATTTCATTATGATCTTAATGTCCATTTCCCTAGTGGGTACTGACATGTAAAATCTTTTCCTATACTTATTGTCACTGGTGCGTCCTCTTCAATAAAACGTCGCCTCATATTTCGGCCTATTTTCTACTCAAACTACCCTCTTTGTTGTGTTGTGTGAGTTTCTTCTAAATTATTAAGTCCTTTATCAGATTTGTGATTTACAAATATTTTCTCCCACTCTGTAATTTAAGTTTTCTCTCTCTTTACAGGAACTTTCATGAAGGAAACATTTTTAATTATAGTGAAGTCAAATTTATTCATCCTTTTCTCTATTGCTTGTCATTTTACTGTTCTATCTGAAAATTGTTCACCAAAGCCGAATTCTCAAAGATGTTCTCTCATATTTTCAAAAACTTTTGTCCTTTGCACGTTATATGTAAATTTGTGGTCCACTTTGAGAGGTGCTTTGTATAAACCGTGGGCCTTAAGTTGAGATCCCGTTTGTTACCTAATCATACTGTAGAAACTACTCATTCGTATTGCTCCTGAATGACTTGTTGAAAAGACTATTCTTCTTCTATTGAATTGCTTTCATATCTTTGTGAAAAATCATTCGGCTATGCTTCTGTGGGTCTATTTCTGGATTTTGTTTTGCATTCTGGAAAACTAAATGTGTGTTCCTTTGCAAATAACACACAATCTTAATTGGTGTAACTTTATTGTAATATTTTAAATCAGGTAGAATATTAATTCCCTCCATTTTATTACACATTTTTTTAACAGATTTTGCCACTGTAGTATTTTCCTTTTTGTGTATACTTATTTTATGTGTTTATTCTAGATTCATATTAAACTACATATCTTAGAATATTGTTTACTTGTACATAATATCTTAATGGGATTTTGATCAAAAGTATGTTAAATTTCATAATGATTAGAGAACTGATTTATTTACTATGTGGAGAGTTCCAATTCATGAATATTTTTTGTCTTTCATTTATTTGAATTTTGTTTTTTTAATCAACCTTGTGGAATTGTATTTGTTTATTGGAAACAGAGCCTCACTGTGTGGTCCAGGCTGGCCTTGAATTTACAAACATCCTGCCTCAGCCTCCTGAGTGCTGGGAGTAAAGGTGTGATCAACCATGCTTGGATTCATTTAGACTTTTTAGCCTACTTTTTCTGCATGTTTTGTTAGACATGTGCTTGAGTATTTGATTAGTAGTTGTTACTGGTACTATGTTGCATTTAATGTTTTGTTTTCACATGTTCATTGCTAGCATATAAATATATACATAATATTTTGAAGTTTATCTTTACTGCATGACTTTTGACCTCAGTTATTAATTCTGCAATTTTATGTTTTTGATTTGAGGGAATCTTCTCCATAAACAATCAGGTCATCTGCAAAGAAAAATGATTCTTCCTTTCTGATCTGTTCGCCTTTATTTCATATTCCAGCCCCTTTGTCTTGGCTTCCAACTCTGCATTGACTAGCAATGGCAAGTGCAGATAGTCCTAGAAAAAATTCACTCTTAGTGAAAAGCCTTCAATCTTTTATTATGAAGTACAATACCAACTGTCACATTTCTGTAGTTTTTCAAAAAATAATTGCTATTAAGGAATTACCACTCTAATTCTAGTTTTCTGAACATTTACATCATAGCTAACTTTCGAGATGTACAAATGACTTTTTTTTTCATCAATTGATGTTATTAGTTAGTTCATTACCTTTCTTCATTTGGATATGTCAATCTGGCTTTGCACCTTTGGAATAGACCCACATTAACCATGTTTTATGTATTGTTTTCTATATTCTTGAACTCTGTGTGTTAATTTTAAAAGGGTTTTCTTGCTTGTTATCCCTGAGATTGTTCTATACTTCACTCCTTCCTTCCTTATCCTCCTCGTCATCCTTCTTCAATATATAGAGCTTTCAATATACAGTTCATTTTAGCTATTTTGTTCAGCTAACTTTTGTAGTGTTCCTTGCATATGACTTTATTAACCCTTTGATATCTGCTGTAACTATAGAGATAGCCACAGTTTCATTCAAGACACAGTGTATTTTCTTTTTTTAAATTTGTTTTTAAGATGGGGGTTTGTCGATTTCATTAATCTTACCAAAAACTTTTTTGTTTTATTGGTTTTCTCTATTATTTCTGTATTTTAAATTTCACTGGTATCTGCTTCTATATTCCTTCCTTCTGCATGATTTAGAGTTATTTTGCTCTTCTTTTTTTGGTTTCTTAATGTGATAGTTTAGATTTCTAATTAGAAGCTTTCCTTTTTTGTTGGCATATGGTTTTAGTACTGCAAATTTTACTTCTACCACTGCTGCAAATACAAAAATATTTTAATATGTTGTCTTTTTTTGTTCATTTAACTATATTATCTTCCTACATCCTTTAATAGGTTTTCTTTGAAACCTGGCTTATGTTAAAATGTGGTATGAAGCTTTCAAATATATGGAAATTTTCCCATTATTATTCTAGTATTGATATCTACTGTAATGCCATTGTTGGCAAAGAATATGCTGCATAATCTCATTTTTTTTCAAAATTTTGAAGTTTGTTTTACATCACACAAAGATATAAAATTTTTTAAGAGAAGACAAAAAGCCTGCTTTTTAAATCATATTTCTGTTTTCTGTTGTTCCTTCTTTCTCCCAGTGTTCTAAGATCAGTCTTTTATAATTTTCATTCTGCTTAGAGAACTTCCGACAGCCATTATTTTAGAGTAAGTTGTCTGGCAGCGATTTTCTTTTGTTTTCCTTTCTCTCTTATCTTCTTTCATCTGAGCATGGCTATGTTTTCTTTATTACTGAAAGATATTTTTCCTGAATACAGATTCAGAGATGACAGTTATTTTACTTTAGAACTTAAAAAATGCATTCCTTTTGACCTGATGGCTTCTTGTGAGAAATGTGCTGTCATTAGAATATTTTTACCTCTGTAGGTGTCACTGCTTTCTGTGTTCCCTCAATAATTTTTTCTTTCGTTTTCCACAGTTTATTATTTTATGTCTAGGAGATTACACACACGCACACACACAAATACACACACACACACGTAGATATATGTTATTTTGAGATTAATTTGTATGTCCATGTTGCACCAACTTGGGGAAGTTTTCAAGATTCATTTCTTTGAAGAATTTTCAACGCTTTCTTCTTCCTCTTCCCACTACTTTGAAAATATGAATTTTGGATCTTGTGTAAAAGTTGCAGAGGTCTCTTAGGTTCTAGTCTTTCTTCTTTCTAGAAAATTTTCTTTCTGAAATTCAGACTCCATCATTTTACTTGTTTTCTCTTCCTGCCACATTTCATTACTGAGCATTTCTGTTTTTTATTGGTATCAAACATATTCATAATTGATCATAGAAGTGATTTTATGATGGATAACTTAAAAATATTATCCGATATTTCTAACATCTCTATCATCTCAATCTCACTAATATCCGATGATTGATTTTTCTAATCCAAGATGAGGTTTTCCTGGTATTTCATATGTTGTATTATTATTGTTGTTACTAATATTATTATTAAATCTCAGATAATTGGGAACTGTGTATGAGACTGTGGATCTCATTTAAACTGCTCTACTTGGTCTTTTTTCCATAGTGCTCTGACAGGAGATAGAAGAATTTTGTTCACTGATTCTGGGAAAGAGTTAAATCCAGATTCCCTGGTTGACATTTTTGACAGCTGGCCTCTAGGAAGGAATCTTTGAGAAAGGGTGGAGATGAAGTGCTGACCCTACCGGGTTCCTTCTGACACCACTCAGGGGACAGTAGTGGGGAGAGTCTCGTTATCCTCCGTGGGGACAGAAGTACGCGATTCCATTGTGGTTTCTGCTATGCTGAAGTAAAGCAAGAGCCTAATTACTGCACAGCGGGATGAAAGCGCTGGTCCCCTGCCCGGCCTCCTTTGGTTGCTGTCCACGGGGAAGAACAGGCTGGGCAGCCCTTTGTGGCCAGCAGAGGGTAGAAGCCAACTTCCACAATAGCTATTTGTTGATGTGTGTGTCCCCGAGGCCAAAGATTTTCTCTGTGATGTTGGATGGAGAAAACCCCTATTTTCTACGAGTTTTCTGTCTGAACTGGCTGCTTCTTTTCTGGTGTATACATTAGCAAAAAATGCTTCTATTAAAGCTTTATTTATTTGCCTGAGCCCATGGATTTTTCCAGATTCCTGGCCTTTCACAACACCAAGTCTGACGTACAGGAAGCAAAAAGAAAGCCCAGAAAACTCACTGCTGTATCACTGTGTAATTCTTTGGATTCTAATATTTCTTGCCAGTAAGCCTCCTCTCTAGGGTTTTAACTGCAGTTAGCAAGAAGAAATGAGAAAATTACCTCTCCTACATCTTTCCAGAAACAAGTTTTTATTTATTTATTTTTATCCTATTTATTCCAAAGGTTTGTTGGATTAATTTCTTAGCCCTTTGGAGTACAATTTTGAGAGAATTTGTTGTCGTTTTCACATTTGTTAAAAGGGATTTGCAATCCATTTCTGAGTGTTCTGCTACTGTTATTCACATATTATAGATGGAAACCAAAAATATATTTAATATAGGTAGAACAAAAGGATGATGTGTAGATGTTCATTTACGTATCTTCCTTTCCCCCTAAATTGTGTTGATACAAATTTTCTGTAGCTCTGTCATTAGTAATGTGAAAGAAAAGTCTACCACCAATGTAAACTCTTGCATTATAAATTTGTTGTGTATTTATTTCTCTACAAATTCCTGCAAAGTTTTTGTTTATTTACTTTGTTTGTGAAAATTAAGACTTCCTACAAGTATAAATACAAAGTTGAATCTCTGTATTTATGTTGCCTGGGAGTTTTTAATTTTGATCTTCAGATTCAAGTGTCCCTTCAGCACAGAACGATTCATTTTATTTCTTCTTGATTATCAATTTTCAAGAAGTTATAAAATGAATCCTCATTACAGATTCTAATCAAGATCAGTGATTATATTTGAGATTATTCTTAGTAAATTTCTCGCATTCAAATTTTGTGTTCTCATTATCTTTCTTTAGGTATTTCTGAGAGATTTCTTAAATTTGACATCTAATTTACTCACATGGCTTTCTATAGCATCTAATATTCTGTAAATCTCCTTCTTCACAGTTTTTATATCAGCTATCATATTTTTCATCTAAGGTGAAAACTTCCTTCTCTCAACAGCTGGCACAAAAATTTCGTGGACAAATAATTTTCTCGTGGTTGAGAGGTGAAGGAATTGCTCAGGGAACATGGGCTGACTGCTAAATTGTGATTTTTGAGAGAAGGAGCTATGGAATAAATTAGAGAGGAGATAGAAAGCTCTGGACCTTCTTTGTGATTCCACTTGTGGACTCCAGCACCTAATCAGCATATAGATGTTCAGTTAATCATCTTTTTTGTGTATTTGAAAATGGGAGAACTATGTGTCACGATTTATGTTACAGCCAGTATATTAGGTCTAGCAAATAATGTGAAAGGCAGAGAGGCTAAGGAGAATGTAAATGCCAATGCATAAATACTCACTCTTGGACTTCCGGGAGCTATTGAAGACAGAAGGCAGTATAAAAGGACACCCAAAGAACACAAGGTAATTTTACATAGATTTAAAAGTCAGGCATGGACAACTCAAAGAGGATACTTTGCGAAGGCACAGAGAGAAGACGTAATTATAAGCCAAGGAAAAAAGCCTTAGAAAAAACAACCCTGCCAATACCCTGACTTAGACTTCTAGGTTCTGCAATGAAAAAAAATAACTTTCTTTTATTCAAACTTCATACAACTCCACCCAAAAGCTTTAGGAGTGTTTGCACTATTGTGTGACTCTCCTGTCCCTGTGGCCATAGCTCTTTCCTCTGTCCATGATTTCCTGTCTTCTTTAGGCATCTGATATTGCCCGTGCTATCTCAGGTACCTGGTGACCTTTCCCAAGGCTGTGGTTGAACCAAAATTTACATCTCCCAGAAACATTCCCATCTCTGGAAGCAGACACTCAGCAACAAGATCTGTTGGAATTTGCTCCACATATTTATGAGGTCAACTCTTGTCTTCAATTAGATGAAGGATGGGTTTGTTGGGCTTCCATGAGATCTAGTTCTCCTGTATTATATCTTGACTAAAGTCCTCT
Source organism: Hystrix cristata (assembly GCA_004026905.1). NCBI lineage: Eukaryota > Metazoa > Chordata > Mammalia > Rodentia > Hystricidae > Hystrix > Hystrix cristata. Next base: position 13,648 of record PVJO010024301.1, on the reverse strand, counting down.
CATTTTTACAAGTGTGTGGGAATACTGATATTTTTAAAATATTATTACAAATGAACATGAGTATATCCCCCGAGCCCCTATACCATTAGATTATAGGAAACTCAATCTCAGAAATGCACAACATTAAAAAACTATTACCCACCCAAATAAAATCATCCTTAGTAAGACCAACTTCTGGGGTTTCATTTAATGGTACCGCAATAAAGAATTGTTCAGTTTGCTGTCATGGACGTGAAGCCCAAAGTTTCGTGCCAGCCTTTACAGTGAGAGTGTACAGCAGCGGCGGGTAAGAGCGGCAGACTCACTCAGCGCTGTTTCGTGTACTATTTCCGGTATCGCGTCTGTGGCCCTGGCACATTGTATGGCCTTGTTTGCCTCAGATTTTTCACCTGTAAAATGTAAATTATAGTCCTTGATAGCAAAAGATTTTGGTGAGGATTAATGAATAAACACAGGTAGAATTTGTATAGCAGTGAATCACACATAGGACGATCTAGCCACAGGTCGCTATTATGCTTTCCACAATCTTGTCTTTATTTTACTTTACTTTCTTGCTAGCAGAAGTATTATCAAATTTTTGGTTTCTTCAGAATTACATGGGAATTCTTTTTACTTGGTATACATGAAAATGATATTAATAAATTATAATACTACAGAATTTCGAGGAGGGCACAAAGACTTTTGGCTGCCACCAATGTTGAAAGAGAAAAACATACAATTTATATGAAACAAAACAACATACATCAAGCTTTTCATCTTGGATTTACTAATTCACTGCAAATATCCTGTACTTTAATATTAATTATTTCCCAATAATAATATTCATGAAGCTTTACCTCCTGCCTTACTTCGGCCTTTATTGCTCAGCTCAAATTATATTTAGCATTAATTTTTTATGAAATGTACTTTTAGTATAGACATAGAAATTAATCACTTATTCTTGTTAGACAGGGGCTTTAATAATTAGATTGGTTTTATTATTTTATGTCCATACTTTGCATGTAATATATTAATATATACTGATTTTGTGCCCACTTTTTAAATTTGGAGATGAATATATATATATATATATGTATAATTTACATATAATTATTATTTCATAACCATATTTGAAGAGTGAATACATATATGTTCATATATAAATAAAAATTTAACCAAACCAGTTCATATACAAATAAATTAATAGGTATTTGAATAACATATAATATATAAACATATTTCAGTGAGTTTTGTTTGTTTGTTTTTGGTGCGGGGGAATCAAACTCAGGGCCTTGCACTTGCAAGGCAAGCACTGTAACCACTAAGCTAAATCCCCAGCCCAGTTTTGTTCATTTTAATAGACTTATTTTTAAAGTAGTTTTGGGTTCACAGTAAATTTGAATAGAAGGTACAAAGATTTCTATACATGCCTTGCCCTCATTCCCATAGAGCTTCCTCTATCATGGGGATTTCTTTTCTCTTCATTGATCTCTTTGCCTCTTCTTGCTGTACCATACTGTTTATTACTCCTACAGCTTTATAGTAAATCTTCAAAGTGGATATTGTCAGCCCTCCATTTTTATTCTCCTTTAACATAATGTTGCTCCTCTGGTTCATTTAACTCTTCATAAGTTTCTAAAAGGTCCTGATATACAAAATATAAATTTCTCAAATTTTGACCAGAATTGCACTGAATCTCTAAAGAGGAACTCATGTCTTGGGAATAGCAAGTATTCCTGTCCATGTTCAGGGTAGATCTCTCAATTTCTTTAGTTCATTGATTTCTTTCATCAGAGTTTTACGATTTTTTTCATATTTTAGATATATTCCTAAGCATTTAATTGCTTTAGAGTAAACCATTTTTATATTCATATTATAATTTTCAGATGAGAATCTGTTCATATATACAAACATATATATATTCTTTTTGTCTGTATTTTATTTTGCAAATTAATGCATACATGTCCTCTCACATGCTCAATGTATATATATATATATATATAAAACAATATAAAAAATATACATATATATGTATGTATATGCTCTGGAGTAACCAACTTTCAAAGGATAACAGTTTTACAGTTAAAGTGATAGTCTAATATTAATACATTTAATTAGTGTTATTGAACATATAATTGATTAATACTAGTAATATAAATATGTAATATTACAATAACCAATTGCTTTTACTAGTTGCTATATAGACTATTATAAAAGCACAATTTTGAAATATTAGTATCAATTTTTTTCAGTAACTTCTTTATCACAGATTTAAGTCTAAAATTTTTTTCTTTAATATTTTCCATGTATATATTATTGGAAGAACTGATAATTAATTCTAACATTTTGTGTTGCTCAAACTTTTCTCTCCAATTCATTAAGTGCAAATTGCTGGGAGAATAACAAACAAAGGGAGATGTGGTGAGTAACTAGGTTATGAAAAACAATAGTCCATTTGGAATCCTTGGGTGGTTTGTCATTTTCAAGCTTATTGTCTTCAAAACAGTGATGGATTAGGCAAAGTAGTTCTGTTCTGAGCATTATGTGTGAAGGACAAATTGACCTAGTAATCCTTAAATGTTGTGGAATAGATACTGTTGCTGAAAACTAAAAACAAACAAACAAACAAACAAAAAACAGAGGGCTGGCTTTCCGGTTATCTAAAGAAATGTTTCAATAGTTTATATACTGATGATGTTGATGTGATTTTGTGGTCATTCGATCCACTTGTACCATGTTAAAAGAATTAAAATTGCATGTACGCGGATTTTTTGCATTGAATATTTTAATTACTTGTGAAATTAGGTATTTTGCATTTATTTCACATGGCACTCATCAGTATAATAAAACACCCCCCCATCAGAAGAAGGATGTTTACTTAGAAGGCAAGGTGAAAATTGCAGAGCAACTCAGGAATATAAGCATAAAACATCATATGTAGCCAATACTCTTTTTTTGTGCTAATACTCTTGTATAAATTTGCATATTTTCCTCTCTGAGTAGTCCTATAAGTCTATTCAACCTTGCTATATTTTGATTGATAAAAAAATAAAGCAATAGAAATAATAACAATGATAGTTCTTATATAGAAAGAACTTTTACAATAATTATCAACTGATTATATTATCAGTATTGTGAGACAGGCATAGAAGTTTAGCTATATTTTCAAGGCAGGAAAAAAATCAAAGGGTATAATATCGAAAAAGGTTCTATACAATTGAACTGTCAGTTGTGGTGGAAATGCTTGATATCTGTGCCACCCAATTCTGTAACCACTGAACCATGTGGCTTTTGAGTATTTAATATATGTTTAATGTGGCTGAGAAATTAAATATTTAACTTAATTTGATTGTAATCTAAATGCCAATATTCACATTTGCCAATTATGAACAACATAGCTGTAAAAAAATCATTGTTCATTTATACAATGATCAACTTAATTACCTTTAGAGTATGTATATATCAGAGAAATGTGGCCAGCAGCAAACTCATGCCTTCTGGGGTCCTCTATCACTGAGTAGTATGGAGCCGTGAAGTACCGTTTCTGATTCACTATTTATGGCGAAGCAGAGATTAGAAAGCTTATTCAGAAGCTGGCAAGTTCTAATTTCTAAATAATTAGGTTGTACAACATAAGATCGGCCACTGACTCTAGTGAAATAAATTATTTTTTAACTTGAAAAAATGTTTTAAAGAATCATGCACATTTAAAACTAAAGCAAGGGCTGGGGATTTGGCTCAGTGGTTAGAGTGCTTTCTAGCAAGCACAAGGCCCTGAGTTTGATCCCCAGGACCAAAAGCAAAAACAAAAAATAAAATAGAATAAAACTAAAGTAAGCTCTGCTTACTCATCAGTAAAGTTGGTTAGTCAGACCAGGATTGGAAAAACTGAAAGAAGATAAATAATTCATTCAAAGATTTACAGAGTATTTAATGGCATTTAAGATTAATGGAACTGACTGATCACATTATGTGGTGACCAGTGTAGATTCTTGGTAACTAGCAAGGACTGGATTTTCTCTTGCACGATTCCAGGAATGTAAATCACACCATCCAAATGTTGCTCCTAACCTGCATTCTGACTTGGCAAAAGAATGTGACATAGTTATCTGGATATTTGAACCCTGTGTCTCTACTAATGATTGAGAAAGCTGCTTCACCCCTTTCCACTCTTACCCATCCTACAGCTTCTAAAACTTGAATACACATGCTATAAGAAGATATAAAAGATAATCTGTATTTTCATAAACTAAATTTAGAGCTAGTTTGCTCTGAGGAAGAAAAACTGTAAGCAGTTTCATAGTGACATTAGAAGCCACCCCCAAAATGTGTTTTAAATAAATCCTAGTTTTTTGTTTTTCTAAGAAAATACAATTTTGAACAACAGTATGTATTTCAGGAACACACTTAACTGTACTTTTAGAGAATTATAGCTGCCTTTCTTGCCTTCGGAAGTCATTTTCACCTTTGAAATTTTTAATAATGCTTAAGCAACTTTTTTTTTTCTGTCTCAGTAACATTTGTCATATATTAATTATTGATTTTTATGTAGTCAACACCCCGAGACTCTCAGCCCCATAGTGTCTCAGTACATGAGTGAGGAACATGGACCTGACCTGTCTAGATCCTCTGAATTTCAGAGTCTCTCATTAGACATCCGACTGAGAAAGCCTCTACTTCCAAGGTTGCTCGTGTGGATGTTGGCAGGATTTGTTTCTTCACTGCTTTGGACCAAGACCCTTACTTCTGGGCTGATTGCTGGCCAGAAGCCTCCTGCAGTGTTTTATTTCATAGCTTCTTCATAGGTTAATTAGAAATACTGAATCCAACTTCATCAGAGTGGGCAGGAGGGCCAGTGTTGGTGTGAGGTAGGGATTGTGAGACTATGAAAGACTGAGAATGAGAAGAAAGTCACATTTTTATTTCATCTTAAAAATGTCATCTTATCATTTTTTTTTCAGGCTATGTTTTACTTTGTTATCTATAGAGCAACTCACATTTAAGGGGAAGGGATATTATGAAGTCATAACAGGATTGGCTATGGAAGTGCACACTTGGGGGCCACTTCTGAAGCTGCCTGTCCTGTCTACCAGTGTCCTCAAATATTTTCTTTTCCATTTGGTTCTGCGAATTTCTTTTAAAACATCTAGACATTGGTGGCGATTGTTGATAATATCTGTAGACAATGACTTTGGAACTTCATTAAACAAAACTGAAAAGTAATACAAATGCTTTATTTCAAGGGATATAATTTAAATTTCACTTTTTAAAATAAAATCCTAATGCGTTAAAATACACAGAACAAAATTTATCATTTGGCTATTTTAATTGTACAATGCAGCACACTCACTCAGCTCATACATTAAATTTCAAAGTGAATTCTTACTTGCTAAGGATACTCTCTTTCTTCCCTTTAAGATTTTGTGATAAGATGGCCAGGGTTTTCAAGCTCTTGGGAGGGACTGGGGAGGTTCTTAGATTTCATGTTATCCATGCCTTGTGTCTTCAGCAATCGGGGTTTCTTAAAAAAGTTATAATTTATATAAGCTGCTTGGTTTTTTCCCGTTGTTTGGTTGGGAGTTTGTCATTTTATGTATTTCTGTATCTTTTATGGAAGCAGAACTCCCACATCTGTGCTATATACCACCACCAGCAACACCAAGAGCTTCTCAGGTATGTCCTTTGCACAATTAAATTTGCCCAGAAATTCGAGTACCAGTGACGTGTCATAATATGGCCATCTTTAACTATAGGTGCTAGTAAGAATCACTAGGGGACACTTACAAAAATTAATGAGTTCCGAGTCCCACCCTCTAGAGATTCACAGCTGGACTGAACAAAACCCCAGGCACAGATATTTTTACAAACTCTACCCAAGCGATTCTAATGTGATCCAAGGTTACGATTCCCTGCTCCAGGCATTCTAAATGGTCTGATAAATCAGAGTGCTGTGAAAATAACGAATTTCAGCATGTGAGCCATGGTATTTTTAAATATATAACAACCATAAATTTATTTGAAGATATTTTTTAATCCTATTTCCTAAAATGAAACCAACCGAGATGACATTGTTACAGTCATAGACACAGTCTACCAGAGGCCACATCTGAACTGTAGTCACAGATTATTTGAAATCATTATGGTGATTTGGTTTTGTGAGCTGAGGAGGGAAAGTATCTTTTCTAAAATATTAAATTGACCCCCCTAGGCTCTTCTATTGTCATGGTTGAGTAGACCATCAACCCATGTTCCTTTGAATGGACTGCACAGAACATTAAGAATAAAGAGGATAATCAACAAAACAAAGGAATATATCCCCTTTATATGATCTGGTTTTTCATACCTAGTTCAATTACAGTGACTATTATATTCACAGGTACATGATGGATTATATACCTGATGGATACATTCAAAAATGGTCTTAAAGACATGCACATTTTACTCAAATTCTTACCAGCTAATTTTCACATACAGGAAGCATCCCTTAAGTTTTTGATCCACCAAAATATACTTTTAATATAACATCATAATTGTTAAATAATTTAATTGCATATGCATTTATTACTGAGTAAAACACTGGAATTTTGCAACCAAAGTATAAAGTATGTGAGGTACTAAAAATGTGATCTATAGAATTTCAAATGTGGAAAATTAAAGAACAAAAAAGAATCCAGCAATATAAGTGGAAACCACAATTTCCTTGAAAACTCAAAGCAAGAGAATACTCTGGAGAGAAGCAAAGGTATACGAAAAGTAAAATTTTGATTAAGTATTTAAAACGCAAGCTGAATAAACAAAAAAGGACTCAGAAAATAGAGTTACATTTGGAGCAAGCCTAAAAAAGTCAAAATATCTATATTATTGTTATTATTATTAATTGGCAATACTGAGGATTAAACCCAGCACCTTCACACTAAGATACATTTCAAGCTTTTTTAATTTTCATTTTATTTATTTTGAAGCCAAATCTCCCAATGGTCATTAAATTGCCTGGGTGGGGCTTAAATTTGATGATCTGCTTGCCTCAGGTTCCAAGAGTGCTGGGATTACAAAGATACAAAGATAGGAATGTTAGAGTCATCTGTTTGCATAATGTTCTGTATTATCATACAATTTTGGTGTTCATAGATTTATTTTAATACCACTTAATATTAGATATTTCTTTTTCACTGTAAGCTCCATATTCTGTAACTGCAGGCATAGCTAAAGGGGGTTCTGTTACACAGTGGCCTTGCAGTAATTATTTCGTAAAGAATGAATGAACGTATGAATGATTTCCTCCTTTGCGAATGAGTTAATAAACTTCTGTAAGTGTCTGGATAACAATTGTTTTAAATTTTATGGATCTCATTAGGTGAATGCCTATAATTATTTATATAAAGTACAAAATATAAATTAAATTAAAATGTAAAATATTTAAAATGTAAAAACCATTCTTAGCTTAAGGGCTGTACCGACCAAAAAGCACACCATGGACTAGATTTAATCCATAGCACATAGTTTGCTGATCACTAGCACGTGGAGTAAAAGTAACCCTAAGATCTTTTCTAGGTTTTTGAGATTTTCTTCAGTGACACTTTGGAACTGGCTTTTATCAACTCAATAGATCCAACTTGCAAACATTGCATTTTAGACTTTTGTATGCATGTAACCTTGTGCATGTGCGCATGTGTCTGGTGAGCCTATTTATTAGCACGTTGCCACTGAAAAAATAAGAGACTGTATTTAGAACTACCAGAAAAATTCAGATGGCCAAGTTATAGGTCAATTTCCACCAATAACCAAAATTCTTTTTATATATAAGCATATCCCATTTAATTTTTGGAGTATGCCTATACTGAAATTACTTATTGTTTGTCTGATTCAAATTTACTTTGAAATATTGTGTTTTTATTTGCTAACTGTGATGATCCTTCATTAATTAGAAATGTTGGAAAATATTGGCAAAATGGCCATTTAAAAATCAAAATTATCTCTATGTTTTGTAATAGCTTCTATTTGCTTTCTTTATTCTCAAAGAAGTAAAAATCCCTTTTAAAATTAAACTATATTAATGATAAATGTTATTCTGTGGGCATATCATTTATATTATTCATATTCTGGGAATATTATCATTATTATTATAATAACTGAGGGCCTATTATGCCAGATAGTAGTAGATCATGTGTTTTATCCACATTTGCATGTATATGTCTTCATCCATCTCTCTATCTACTTAACTATCTACATAGATATATCAGTTCATTATACAGATGAATGAAATAAGAATCAGAATTGGAAACAAAAAGTTTTAGGGAAAAAAGATTTTCAAATATCTTATAATGAAGAAGTGATGTACAGAAATTGTGATTTCTTCTCTATTTGGGTTCACAAAATATGAAGACCTTTTCCAATTGTCAGTGATGAAGCACAATTTTATATTACTGTCTATGGCTCGAAATCATTCCTTCCTTTGTAAACATTCCTAGTTTGTTTTCTCTGATGATGCTTAGTAACATGTATAGTGTTTTTGAGGAGATCAGAGATGACTTATATTTGTAGGGTCTATGCCCAACAGCATCTAGCACTGTCTTATGTGGACTTCAAAGTGTATTTTGTGAATAATTTATTTGCACTGGTTAATTGAGTCACAAATCTAGAGGCTATCAATTAGGAACAAGAGGTTAACTCTTCAGGTGGCACAAAAACAGAGTGAAATGAATCTGAGAGGCCAGGGGAGAAGTGGCATCAGAGTATGCACCACACTTAGCAAAATAAACATAAATTCATTATGTGGAAAAAATAAAGTTTGTTGGAAATAACATGGATTTGGACAGCACTTGTTGTGATTGAAATCTTAAGTCTATTATGGAACATGAACAAAAATTGAATCACTTTAATTCTCAGTTTCTTTAGACTTTCTCTGCCTAGGCTTGCATTGTGCTATAAGAATTTATAATTGTGCACTATTTCAAAACCAAAGCAATATTAGCTTTAATACTAATGTCTGTGCGGCCTTTATTTCATATTTGAGTATCATATCCCTAGATGATACTCTTGTGATAAATATATTACTATTTAATAAGAATAGGAAGAGACAGATTAGCCTATGATATATAATTTTGTAAGAAAAACACAAACATAGGTATATATATAAAATATATATATGGCAAAAATTGAAAAATACAATCATATTTTCAAGACTCAAAAATATATGCCTTCAGACAGTTTTTGCTATAAAGTAATACCTATTTTTAAAAGACAAGGGTTATGGAGCAAAATAACTCATAAATCTAACTGTGAAAATTAGATGCCAGACTGAACTACTGTATATGAACTCTATTAAAATATTTTGAAACAATGAGAAAGCAGAAATCAGACAGAACTAGTAGGTGTAAACCCTACTACGCACCACATCTTGTTATCAATTTAATCAAACAACTCTTTCTGGGCACATGTATAATTAAGTTGACCTAGTTTCGTCTTTGTGCAACTTTGTGTTTGTGATATTGAAAGGAAACAAGGACTTTTTGATTAATTGCTAATGTAAAAATTGTAATTGCTTTCACCTATTTATTTTTGAGGCTTTGTTTTCTCATGGTTTCCTTCCTGCTCAATGACTCTTTGGCCTCTTAGAGTCATTTTTGTAGAGACTACATTGAATCATTTATTAAATTGTGTTTTTAAACTTTCAAAATATGCTCATTAGTGCTAAATTTATTTCACTCGGCAAAACCCATTGGCAGTAATATTAAAATAAAATAAACACTGAGTGTGAGCTACAGCAGTTTGGAAATTCGTAGTAATGCAATTTTCTGTTGTTTCTTGGAGGCTTTATGTTAATTTCTTAAAGCAGATTGCAGTTAACACTCATAAAACTGGGGCTAGGGGCAACGAAACTGATGGAAGTATTACTCTTTCATAATGTAGTAAGAACCAGTCTTGAGAAATAGAAAAACGGGTGGCAGTGATGTTATCCCGATCTCACTTGGTCTCTAGCTACAGCTTGGAATGATGGTCACTAGAGACCACGTTTAGCCAACTTCCCAGTAGTAAAGTAAGGGTAACACGTTGGAAATATAATATGGAACACAAGGAGAGTGGTATCGGGTGCTGAATGGGAGGGTTTAGCACAGACCTTCCAGACATCCTGTATGCATTCTGCCTAAAGAGCATCATCTTTCCCAAATCACACAACTAGCACGTTTTCCCTTGTGACTGTGCAAACAACTCTGTTTGCAGAATAATTGTACCCAACTGTGTTCTTTTTGTAGTGATTTAACGAATGTCAAAAAGACGTTTAGAGAATGTGTTTGCCTTGAGAAGAAAAATCTACAGTTGAAAATATTTCGCATAGTAGCCTCATCAAATAGAATTTTTAAAAATTTTTGAAACATTACATCATTTGGCAAAGTTTTCTTAAAAAAATGAATACATGAATTGTTTTTGATACCAATGAAATATACATCATTTTTTCTTAATAAGCACATTATTATATGTTTTTTTTTTCCTTTTAGTGGAGGATATGGGTCATAAACAGACCCTTAAATATTTTTGTGGTCTAAAGACAAAGACATTGAACTATGTAATTATTAAAAAGGAAGACTAGAAGCTATGCTTAACAATTCCTAATTGTTTGTGCTTTGTGATCTTTAATTTAAGCCAAATCATTTTACCTAGGGCAGGAGATCAAATGGACAGAATGAAATCTGTAGCAGATATAATTAAAGGCATCACTGAAACCATGTAAAATGAAATGCTGGATAATAAACATCACAGTTAGTTTTTAAATTTCTTCTTTATAGTTTTAAGAGTTTTCTAAATTATGTAGAACAAATATACATTGTCATCAGAAAATAAACACATATTTAAAGCTAATAATAGTAATTAGAACACTTATAACTGTATACATTTTATAGAATAAATACTGAAATATTAAATGAAACATACACACTTTTCTTACGTTTCTTATTTTTACTCCTATGCAGTACAAATGAATTACTTATCAGATATAATTGCTACTTACTATTCATTTCCAAACATAGCTGTTTGATGTCATCTCTATAGATAAATAAGAATATTCATCCCATCTTCTCTTTATAATATTATATTTGAATGTGTTAACTTATACCAAAGCAAAGATAAAATAGCTAAGCAATTCAAGTCAGTTTTTGTGTACATTTTAATTTTCCTCTCTAGATAAATTTAATCTATTCAAGGACATCACTGTATTTTGCATTTCATCTATATTTACCATAGTATATATAGGCCTAGGGAAATGTTAATTACTTATTTCCATATAGCATATAATTAAAATACATACATTATTAATTAACTCAACAATCATTTATGGAGAATCAAAGATGAGAATAATATCACACCATAGACTGTAAGTTCCTACTACCTACCTGAGAAACGCTCAGTAGTTGTTGAGGAATGGAAAGAAGGGAAATTGTTAATATGTGTACACATCTGAAGTACTGGGTGCATTATAGACACTAGAAATAGTAACTGTTGTTACTGTCATTGTGCCAAAAATCATGCAGTTCAAACCCACAAGTTCTTTTCCCCAAAACCCACTCTCTATCATACCCTTGCCCTGAGATGAATAAATTTCAGGGAAGTATTCACACTGTTCATCGTTTTTCCAGTACTCCTCCATTTTTATTGTAGATATGAGAAACATCAGTCTCTTCTCAGAAGTTCTCAGTACTGTGAACAAATAAATGGATATTATTCATCACATGTACCTACTTTTTTTGGGAGGGGTGCCGGGGATCGAACTCAGGGCCTTGTGCTTGCAAGGCGAGCACTCTAACCACTGAACTAAATCCCCAGCACCCATACCTACTTATTAAATCATATTATTTTTTCCTATGGGATTCCAGGTGGAGAGAATATACTGTAGGAATTCTAATTTATAGGAGGAGGGGCTTGAGTACTTCTTGTATTTTGGTAAGTAATACAGTGATGAACAGTTTAAACCCATTATTTAGGCAAAGATGTTACAAAAAGAAGTTGACAAGGTAATGCTGGTTCTCAATAGTTCTCTAATTAATTTTCTCACTTGATCAAGTCTCCGAAATCCAAACATATGGAAGAAAATGTATTTCAAGCATTTCTGAGTCCAAAGAATTCAGTGAAATGTCAGATTAAAAATTGTAGGATCTCTTGTGCTTAATCTTTTAGTAGGGAGGGAATGGTTTAACCATCACTCATTATTTATCAAGAAAGAGTTCATTCATAATAATTTGACTTTGACATTACTTATAATTTCAATAATCTGCCATTCTGTGGTACTCTAGTATTGCCCAGTACATATTATGACATATTTTGTTTTATTTGTTTACATTTTCATCTCTTCCACTTTACTTTGAGGCCCTTTGCCTGATATGTGACAATTATTTCTTTAATGAAAGCATGGCTAGTTTTGCACAAACTTGGATACAAATCCACCCCATCCAAAGTCACCACAATTTTGTTTGTGTGTTCAATACATACGGGATGATAGCTGGGAGAGAAATGTTTGCTAATGCCAGGAAAGAAGGATCATGGGTGTGTGATTTCAAATATCGGGGAGGAATTCTGCAAGTCATTTTCAGCTTGAAAATTGCTTGCCCTGGCGTAAATATTCAACAGATCTTAAAACCGTTCCGAGTATCAATGGTAAATACCTGGCAGTCAATCAATCAATCAATCAATGACAAATGGACATATATGATATTAAAATAAGATGCAGTTGCTGGAGTAGGATAAAACCAACTCTTTACTCTTTATGTTCTTTTCTTACAGAAAGCTCAAATTGAAGATAAAATATCTGAAATAAAAATAAGATAAGCTATCTAACTCAATTCTAAGCAGTAGTTTTTTGGAGGAATTAAATTCAGTTTTGTTCATGAAGATTATTGAAACTTTCTGTATCCCAGGTGATGCATAATTAATATAATAATCATAAATACATATGACATGCTATATTTGGGAATCAAGGTATGTGATATGTCTATGTCCTTATGCCTCTGTTTGCAAGCAATTGAGGGTAAAGAGATTACCCTGTGAAAATAAACTGATAAATACCACGTTAACTAAATTCATTCTTAGTGAAGAATATCCACCTCATCTTCTCTTTAAAATATTATATTTAAAAAAAATAAATAAATAAAATATTATATTTGAATGCGCTAACTTATACAAAGGCAAAAATAAAATAGCCTCTAGACATGGCATTTATCTGCGATCGGAAGCACTTAGAAAAGAACGAAGCCATATCAAACAGCAGTGAGGGGACACGAACGCTCACTGGCAGAGCAGCAAGAGGGGCAGGACCACGTGTCCCAAAGCGGTCATGTTTCCCTTGACACTTTTAGCTGTAGCACAAGTGAGGAGTAATCTGATCTCAATTATAGAAATGTAACTTATTAATGAAAATTGTTGTACGCACATTTTAGGTACTAGTCTGCTATAAAGAAGGATAAATTTGACTCATTGGTAGGAAAATTGAACTTCCTTGAGGACATAATGTTAAGTGAAATAGATCAAACACACAAACTTAACTATAACATGATTTATCATACATGATAACATGAAAATATTATTAAATAAAAGATTGAAGTAAAAGAGAGATAATAGGAAACAAGGAAATATATGTTTTGTAAAGGGAAAGGGAAGCAAGAGATGGAGGTAAGTGGGAGGG
>PVJO010024300.1:0-24594 GCA_004026905.1 Hystrix cristata | reverse complement strand
AAGCTTCTAGTTTCTGGCCATTTAGTGTAATGTTGGCCGTTGGTTTGTCATATATGGCTTTTATCAGATTGAGATATACACCATCTATTCCTAATTTCTGTAGTGTTTTTATCATGAACGGGTGTTGAATTTTGTCAAATGCTTTTTCTGCATCTATTGAGATGATCATGTGATTTTTGTCTTTGACTTTGTTGATGTGGTGTATTACATGTATTGTTTTTCGTATGTTGAACCATCCCTGCATCCCTGGGATGAATCCTACTTGGTTGTGGTGTATAATCTTCTTGATGATTCGTTGTATTTGTTGGCCAGAATTTTGTTGAGAATTTTCGCATCTATGTTCATTAGGGAGATTGGCCTGTAGTTCTCTTTTTCAGTTTGGTCTTTTTCTGGTTTTAGTATTAGGGTAATGCTTGCTTCCAGGAATGATTTTGGAAGTACTGCTTCCTCTTGAATTTCATTAAAGAGTTTGAGGAATAATGGTATTAGATCATCTTTGAATTTTTTGTAGAGTTGTGAAGCCGTCAGGACCTGGGCTTTTTTTTGTTGGTAGGTTTTCTTCATAATAAATTAACTTGCTCTTCCCAGGATATTTTCCCCCCAGAAGTAGCCTGATATATTGTGAAGTGATCAGAATGTAAATTCAAAAATCCTGACCCACATTTCCTAAACTTGGGCAATTCAGTAACTCTTCAGAGGCAGTTCACTCATCTGTAGGAGAGTGTATACTTCAATAATCACTGTACCTTTACTGCAGGATCACTGTGAGAAAAAACATAATAATGGACGCGAGTACTATGGGATACAGATGTTAAAGTGCCTTTTTACTGATTGTGGACTGCCTCTTACTAAGACAAAACAGACATAACCGCCTCTTCTCAGCAGATTAAAGATAGACTGATAACTCAAAATAGTTGATTCTGAGTTTTTGAGGCTCCCAGCAAATCACCATCTTTCTCATGTGAAGGATTACCTGTGAAAATTCATCAGAATCCAGTTTGTTTATATCTGTAATCAAGATTTGATACCTTCTTCAATAATCAATGAGCCACAGAAGAAATGAGTAAATACACCACATTTTCTTTATCTATTCATCTGTTGATGGGCATATAGGCTTCTTCCATCATTTAGCTATTGTAAACTGTGCTGCTATAGACATATACGTGCATGTATCATTGTAATATGACTTTTAACTCTTTTGGGAAGATACCTGGAGGTGGTATATCTGGGTTGAATGAAATCTCGACTTTTTGTTTTCTGAAGAATCTCCATACCGATTTCCATAGTGGTTGCACTCATTCACACTCCTACCAATACTGTAGAAGGGTTCCTTTCCCCCACAAACTCACCAGCATTTGTTGCTTTTTGAGTCCTTAATGATACTCATGCTTTTTGGAGTAAGATGGAATCTCAGTGTTGTTTAATTTGCCTTTCTCTAATGGCCAGAGATGCTAAGCACCTTTTTATGCATTCATTAGCCATTTTTACTTCTTTTGAGATGTGTCTGTTCATTTCAATAGCCCAGTTTTTGATTGGTTCTTTTATTTTGGAGGTTCTAATTTTTTGAGCTCTTTGTATAGTCTAGATATTCCTCTGAAGAAGAGTGGTTGGCAAAAAGTTTTCCCATTCTGTATATGTTGTCTCTCCATTCTGTTGGTTGCTTCCTTTGCTATGCAGAAGCCTTTTAATTTGATATAATGCTGTTTGTTGGCTGTTGATGTTGTTTCTTGTGCAGTTGGTGTTCTGTCCAGAAGGTCCTTGCCTATGTTTATGGTTTCTAAGTTTCATCTATTTTATCGTCCATCAGATTCAATGTTTCTGTTTTTGTATATAAATCTTTGATTCATTTTTATTTTATCAGGAATCTCTCACTGCAGAGTTTTCAGAGGGGAGGGGCCATTCCACATGCATCCACATTTATTAACACCAGGATACAGACAGATCAATGATATAGATAGATACATACATACATAGCATGCTGGACTTTGGACATTTCAACACAGATGGGTGGTCCACACCAGTTTGCCCCCGTGTTCCACATGCAGGATCCTTCCACCAAACCCTAGAAAAACAAGGAAAGGAGGGAGGGAGAGAGAGAGAGATAGAGAGAGAGAGATAGAGAGAGAGGTAGATAGAGAGCGAGATAGAGAGATAGATAGATAGATAGATAGATAGATAGATAGATAGATAGATATAGAGAGACATAGGCATCAGAATAACAGGAGCAGGAGAAAGAGTGAAAGGACTCTTGTCTTCCTCCCTACAGAATGTCTGTAGTGAGACCAACCAAGGCTAGTCAGGGTGATAGGTCAAGGAGTAAATTCAATTGGATGGGGTAAATTGTCACTGGATGAGGTTAGATCTTAGTGTATCTGAAAACCAGCTTTGATTAGCTATGCGGGAATAGATTCATAACTGAAGGCAAGCAGACATCTTTGGCATCAGCCTGATCCATCATTGAGAAATAAGGTAGGAGATTCTAGGTAGTAGCTGAAAGTAAGACTGTTGCCTATTTACATGCAAGTTTCAGCATCAATATGTTGGTTAGATGAACAGCAATAGAACAGGCATCTTTCCATCTTTATGTTCAATGCTGGGGATCTAGCACAGGGCCTTGTGCATTCTGGGCAAGTGCTCTACCATTTAGCTATAGCCCTAAGCCGTAATTCAATAGATTTCACATGACACAGTAAGTTGGCAACTGTACAGATGTAGTCAGGTAGTAGCTCAAAGAGCTGGCTGTGAATTGAATCTTTGGAAGGTCAGAACAGTAAAGAGGAACTTTAGGTGGGTCTTTACAATAAATTAAGTTTGAAGAGGAAAAGACAAAACAGACGAAATACATTCCAGTAGGAGAAGACTTTGAACAGCAGTGTGGAAGTGGGAGGCTAGAAATGATGGTGTTCACCAGTAATCCCAGCACCAGAGAGGAGGATTCCAAGTAAGCCCAGTCTGGGCAATGGAGCCACTTAGTGAGACTGTGTCTCAAGATAGAAAATTTCAAAATGGGTAAGGATGCAGCCCAGTGCAAAGGACCCTTGATTCAAAGCCTCTTACTTTGAATCCCCCCAACCCCACATACACAAAGAGAAAGAGAAGAAGGAGGATAGGGAAGAGGAAGAAGGGAAGGAAGAGGGGGAGAGGAGAGGAAGAATAAGGAGAAGGAGAAGGTGAAAGTGAAGGAGAAGGACAAGAAGGAGAATGAGGAAAGAGGGAGGCTGTGACAAAAGAGTGTGGGATGACTTCAAAGCCTTCTGTGGTGTTCCTGAAACCAGTTTGAGGGCAGGCCAGTTCTGCTGGGTTCCTCTGTCTCCAATTCTCTCTTTTTGTGTTTCCTTTCCTTCTCTCAATCCTTAGGTCTTATCTCTCTGCTCTGTGCGTCTGCCTCCAACAGAAGTCACCCAGAGGTTTATTTCATTCTTGTTGGGAAAATAAAATGAAAACCAGTCAAATAAACCTGATACTAAAGAGTTAAAAGGCAAATTCATATTCCTGGCATTTTTCTTCAATGAATTCATCATCATGAGAAGAGATCTTCTTCCATGGGACATAAAGTTAAAACCACAATGAACCTAAAATTTAATTTCCAACCTGAGATACTCCTAAGAGTGAAAGAGAAAGCTATCCTTGATTATAACAGGATGGCAGGAAAAAGAACTATAAATGTAGATCTCAATAACAGTAGGTATACTCCGCGTTCTTTTATGACCCTTTCCCAACAGATTTCCTAGCTGGGCGTGGTGGTGCATGCCTGTGATCCCAGCACTTTGGAAGCTGAGGCAGGAGGATCACTGTGACTTCACAGCCAATGTGGACTACATAGCAAGACCCTGTCTCAATAAAAGCAAAAACAAAAGCAAAAACCCCAACAGATTTCATCATTCTGTCCCCACTGGTCCTGCTCTTGGTCCTGTCCCCAAGCTCCCTGCTGGACTATCTTTAATTGTAAACTTGGGAGCTCCTGTTCCAGGGCTGGAGTTTGTGCGCTCTCCTGAGAGTTTCCACATCAGAGTCTGTTCCTGCGTGGGCGGTGAGGAGCAGTCCTGCACCCCAAGTGAGAGGCGATGTGTTGTGGAAGGGGCAGAAGTGGTGGGTTGCCTTAGGGGCACAGAGGCTGGCTCAGACCCTGTGTGCTCGCCACCATCTCCTCGACTCCGTCTCCTTCCTCCTTTTTGTATTTTGTTGCAGGAGGCTGTTGTCTTTCTGAGCCCTGTTGTTTGGCAGGTCACAGGTTAGGGGGATGTTGGCATCCATAGCCTTTCTGGTGAGTCTGTTCCCCGACTCTTCTCAACAGTAAGTACAAACACAGGAGTAAAAAGATGAAATTATTTTGCCGCTAGAAACTGCTCCGGAGATCATGTCTGCTGACTTAGCTTTCCTGCAGTGTCTTTTCCTGTCACCTCCTTTCTCTGTTCTTGCAGTCATGTTTTTTAGGAGGTGTTCCTCTTCTTGTCTCTCTTCACTCTCTTCTTTTCCCGATGTCTTACTAACCTTTTCCTTTCCTCTTTCTCTCTGCTGGGTCGCAGGGCTTGGCCTCAGGTGTCTGGGTGAAGAGTGGTTCACAGCAGGAGGATGCAGGATAGTGAAAAGCAAAGGTGAAGGGGCAAGAAGGAGGGGCCGATATGGAATATAGAGCCTTTGTGTCTTCAGAAGAATATTGTAGAGACAAGGTGGTTTCTTTCATGTTATTTCTAGGAAGAAAAGAAAACTTTTTAGGTAAACACACAGCGGAAAGTTCTGAAGCTAGAAAACAGGAGAAATAGTACGTGGGATGCTAGAACAAGTCCCCAAGTTGTTTACAAAATATGAGCATTAGTCAGTCAACAAATATTAACTGAGGACATAATATATACCAGATACTCTTCTAGGAGCCCGAGATCCTACTCTGAGAAAAAGTGGCATCAGGGAACAGAGGTGCTAGTCAGGAAGTGAGGAAACAAACACAGTGCAGCTTGTCTTATGGTTTTGCATGTTGTGAGAAACCTAAGGTAGAATGGATTCAGGAAGGCAAGGTGGCTTTCAGCTCTATCTGGGGCATCGAGAGACGGCTTTGCTGAGATGTAGTCGGAAGAGGGAATAGAGCAGAGTGTGTCTGGAAAGAGGCTTCTGCAACAGGTAAGGGCAAGTACTAAGATGCCTGTGGCCTGTAGTGTGGCAGGAAGGGCAGGCAGTCAGTGAGACTGGAGTAGGGAATTATGGGGAATGCAGAAGGAAAGGAGGTCTGGGGGGGGATCAAGGGCTTATTAATGAAAGTGCTGCTTCCTGGAAGGACTATGGCCTTTACCCTTGCAGAGATAGGTTCACTCAGTGTTGTGTGTCAGTAGACTGGGGTGGGAACCAGTGTGGCAATGGGAGGCCAGTCCAGCTAGGCGTCATTGCCACTAAGCAGGGGAGCAATGGTGATGGCGCCCGTAGGTGGGCTCTGATGGGAGTGGGGAGCACTCGGGGGTGGGTATGTTTTAGGAGAAGAGCCGGCAGTGCTTTCTGATGATTGGGGTGGGTGCCTGAGGTACAGTGAGGAGCCAAGGGCTACCCCAGTGATGTGGCCGGGCAACTGAACAGGCCTGCTATTAAATGAGCTGGGAAGAGGTGGGAACAGGCGCTTCTCCAGGGAGTCTAAGATTTTTCGGCACTTTAGGGAGGACAAGCCCTTTAGACTCCAAGGAGAGGTGTTAAGTACACAGTGAGTATAACAATCTGAGTTCAAGGGCACCATCCCGGATGGGCAGAGAAAGGTCATTCATCAGCCATTCAACAGTGTAGGATAAGAGAGTGGGGAGAGAGAGGGAATGGAAAAAGCGTGACCTTCAAGCTGCATGCAGTAGAATGCCTCTACGTCCTATTGGTAGGGTGGGTATAGTCAGCACTGAGGAGAAACTCATGCCGTGAGAGCTCGGGAAGACCTGGGTTGTTCTGCAGGGTGGTTAGTCTCATGGCCAATGTGGCTAAGAATGTGCTTTAAGACTGTGGGAACAGTGATTTGCTCTGATGTGAAGTCCCATCAACATCATATTGTCTCTTTATTTGGAAAAGCACCTGGACACATCTTTAAGGGAACACGTAGGGATGCTGTCTTACGTAGGAAAGCATCATCGAGCTCGCCTAGGCCACCCTAACTTGGGAAATTGCCCTGCAGATCCTGGCGCCCTGTGTGATTGCCTGACTTCATTTCTGCAGTGACGCAAGGCAGGCATGAATACACCATTTGTGAAGAACCTTCTCGTGATTTGAAAATACCTAAAATTGATCGTCTTTCATAGAAAGGGATTAAATAGTGAACTTCTACTACACTCAGGGCAAGAACAAGGTTTTCTGCACTGAAAGGAGGCTTTTCTGCTTTTCAGAAATAGAACTTGCACATCACAAATCACTTCTTCATGAATCATTTTATCCTGGCAGTACATATGTATGGAGATCATACTATGAATGGCACAATTCCAGGAGCTGACAGATGTCACAGGAGATAATACATGCTACTTATATTCCAGTGAGACAATACAGACAGTAACGATACAAAAATGTTAGCATGTACGTGGTCAAATAGTGTAAGTACTGTGGATTTCTTGAGATCAGAGAAGGGGATCGAGAGGGCAAAATACTTGTATTTTTAACATACGCTTTGAACTCTAAAAAAGTTGACATTTGAATAAAAACAAGAAGCAGGTAAGAAATAAAAGTGTGGGAAGGTTGCATGCTGTAGAGAAAAATATACAAGGACCAAAGTTAGGAGTGTGCTCAGTTTGTCTGGGGAAATTTAAGAAAGCTCAGTGAGCAAAAGGGGGATAGAAAGAGATAAGCTCAGAAGTGTGTGTGTGTGTGTGTGTGTGTGTGTGTGTGTGTGTGTGTGTGATAGAGGACCTTGTTTGCAAGGTGTTTATTGTAAATCATTGAGAAATTTCACCAGGAAATTTACATCATATGATTTATGTTTTAGCAGAATCACAGAAAGTAATATGAGAATAGACTCAGGAGGTTTAAGGATAAAAGCTGGGAGGCCAGGGAGGAGGATATAATCATACAGCCAAGAGAGGCTGGTGGCTTGGGCCAGGGCACTTGTGGTGGGGATAGTAAAAGCTGATTACATTCTGAGAAACCCTGAGTCTAGATCAAAGAGATTTTCTGATGTTTGAATCTATGAATGAAAGAAATATTGGGATAAAAATGATTACAATATTTTTGACCTGAACAAAATAAAGGCTCAGAAACAACCCAGGTCTCCATTATCTTCCCTCACTGTAATGTATTACTTATCTCCTGGGAAAGAAATGGCCAAAGTACTTATCAAGTTCATGTGATCCCAACTAACAAGAGTCAGTGCAATTTTGCCTGCTGAATGAAGATGGCCAAATAGTCCCGTGACACAAAAAATTCTGTTTCTACATACAGATATGTAGTCCAATTCTACAGAGCAGAAATCCTATCATATGTGTCATGGGAATATGAAAGAGCATTTTCTTGTATTTCAGCATATGTTTTCGAACTCATGAATTACAAAAGATAAATCCGACTGAGGAAGAATTCAGAGACAGACATATTACTCAATTTCTGAATTTCTGTCCATGTTCTCAGGTGACTGTGAACAATTAAATCATGGCAGTATGGTCAAACCAATCATCTATAGATGGATTCATCCTCTTGGGCATCTTCTCCCACAGCCAGACTGATCTTGTCCTCTTCTCTGCAGTTATAGTCGTCTTCACAGTGACCCTCTGTGGAAATGTTCTTCTCATCTTCCTCATCCACATAGATCCTCACCTTCATACGCCCATGTACTTCTTTCTCAGTCAACTCTCCTTCATGGACCTTATGTTGGTCTGTAATATTGTGCCAAAGATGGCAGTCAACTTCCTGTCTGGCAGGAAGTCCATCTCTTTTGTGGGGTGTGGTATACAAATTGGATTTTTTGTCTCTCTTGTGGGATCTGAAGAGCTGTTGCTGGGACTCATGGCTTATGACCGCTATGTGGCCATCAGCCACCCACTACACTATCCCATCCTCATGAGTCAGAGGGTCTGTCTCCAGATTGCTGGGAGTTCCTGGGCCTTTGGGATACTAGATGGAGTAATTCAGATGGTGGCGGCCATGAGCTTACCCTACTGCGGCTCAAGGAGTGTGGATCACTTCTTCTGCGAAGTGCCAGCTTTACTGAAGCTGGTCTGTGCAGATACATCCCTCTTTGACACTCTGCTCTTTGCTTGCTGTGTCTTCATGCTGCTCCTTCCCTTTTCTATTATTGTGACCTCTTATGCTCGTATCCTGGGGGCTGTGCTCCATATGCACTCTGCTAGAGCCCGAAAAAAGGCTCTGGCGACGTGTTCTTCCCACCTGATAGCTGTCTCCTTCTTTTATGGGGCAGCCATGTTCATCTACTTGAGACCGAAGCGTTACCGGGCTGCTAGCCATGACAAGGTGGTCTCTGTGTTCTACACAGTGCTTACGCCTATGCTCAACCCCCTTATTTATAGCTTGAGGAACAGGGAGGTGACAGGTGCAATGAGGAGGGTGCTTAACCATTGCAGGGTTGGTACCCAGCACTGAACACAAGGCCACCTGGTGCTGTCTATGGCACCTCCTGGCTGCAGAACACTGGTAAATCTCTTACCCCTGGTGAATGTCCATTTACTCATCAATGAGTGAGAGTCATAACACCTTCCCCTACATCACAAGGATTTTGTAGGGATCACTATACGTAAAGCTAAAGCCTCATGAAGGAGCAATGCATTGCTATGATTTTCATTATTGATTGTTTATAGTATCCTGGAATTAAATTCACTTTATTTCTTAATTCTTCTTGGTTATAACTATCTTTTATTGCATGCTTATTGAGTGCTGGACATGGCCCTACTCCTTTTTTTTTTTTTTTGGTTTGTTTTCATTTTTTGGATGTTTTTTATTGTTGTTGTCATTTTTTTGAGACAGGGTCTTGCTATGTAGTTCGGGCTGGCACTGAACTCACTATGTAGCCCAGGCTAGCCTCAAACTCAAGGTAATCTTCCTGCTTCAGCTTCCCAACTGATGGGATTACAGATGTTTGCCACCATAGTTAACTGCCCTATTCCTTACGAATACCTTTTATTTTATTCAACAGATGATCCATGTTAATAAATATGGATATTTTAAGTGGAAATTTTCCAAATGGCAGAAATTGAGTCTCTGTAATTTTTCTTAAATAATTCTCTCATAAAGTCTCTTAAAGTCTTCTCTCATATTCCACTGGAGACTGTATGAAGCCTTGTGTAAGAAATAAAAAAATATGTCCCTACTATTTAGACATTATCTCTGTAGGGTATGTCTTGTTCATGTGTGTATTACCAGTACCCAGACCTGTACTTTATAAACAGTAATTACTCCATAAAACGTTTATTGAAAGAATGCAGGAAGAAGACATCAAATGATGTAGTGTGTGTGTGTGTGTGGGGGGGGCAAGTGCTCTATTACTGAGCTACATCTCCAGCCCAGAGGCATTTTTAAAACCCTGGTTCACACATCGGATCTGCTGCAACACTGTGATTCATTTCAGTCCTTTTAGTTTTGCAAGAGAAAAGCTACAGCTGTTTTGGAGGATGAAGATGGGAACGGAAATAAACACAGAATTGAGTCATTATTTTAAAACAAGTCTCAGCAAGAATCTGACCAGGAATTAGACCACACAGGTTATTTCAACAGGAGCTTTAATGTAAAAAATTGTTAACCATGTAAAGCAAATGGCCTAACGATCACGGAGGGAAAAAGTGCAACGTGAAGCTGCTGTCCTTGGGCTGGGGAAGCAAAGCGGGAGGCCGAGGGCCGGTGGAAACTGGGTTTCTTGGAGCTCGGACGCCTGGGGAGTGGACAGTGGCCATCCGGTGTCCGTTTCCTAGGGCTTCTGGAGGGTGTCGCCAAACCTCTGAGGAAGGTCACCCCCCCTCTGACTGTGACAACACTTCCAGAGCCCAAAGGAAGTCTTCCTCTTGTGGAGTCAGCACCCATGCTGGGCACTCTGTAGTTGGTTCTCATATCCAGTGCTATCGGCAAAGTCAAGAATTTAGAGAAGAGTCTCATGTCAGGCTGCTGAGAAATGGGTGCTCTTCATCGAATGCTTTTTCTGCTAAAGGGCAAGATGAGAATGGTTCCGGGTGTGTACAGACAAAACCCACAAAGCCTAACCGCCAGGGTTCGGAGTGAAAGTGTCTCCTCAAAGGCGCATGTGTTCAGAGATGGAACTTCAGAAGCTTGCTAGGTCGTGGGACTGCTAACCACACCGGTGAATTCATTCACTGGTGGGTTCGTAGCTGAATGTGCTGTCAGAAGGCTGCAGGAGGTAGCTCACTGGGGATGCGGCCTGCGAGGAGGTGTTCTGGTCTCTGGCGGGCGCTTTCCTCTCTTTCTCTTCCTGCCCTCTCTGCTTCTGGGTTACACGAGTGCAGCAGCTTTCCTCTGCCATGCCCTTCTGCCACGCTGTTTCTGCCTGGGAATCGGCTGATCATGGATTGAAAAAAAACCTTCTCTCATGTAAGTTGTATATGTCACGTATTTGGTCCCATTGATGAAAAGCTGGCAAATACAGTAACCGTCTACCTGCATGAAAAAAACACTGTTGACCTGATTTTGACAGGACCAACAGGAAATCATAAAGGAGTCAATTTCTCTTCCTTTCTTTCTGGCTGACAGTCTATTTCTAGCATCCCTAACTGGCAGATCCTAATGTGAATTTTGCTGGCAGAACAGCCCCAGCATCATGGAAAGTGGGTTTGGAGATCTGGTCCTAGCTTCCCAAGTGGCATGGTGTAGCCCTTGGCTGCTCAGCATACACATACACCATTTTAGTCTCTCTGTTAAAGTTGGTACTGGAGATTGAAGCCGAGGCTTTCACCCTGATCTTTTCCATTTTTTTCTTTTGAGAATGGGGTCTCAGTGAGTCACTAGGTTACCTGGTCTGGGCTCTAACATACACTGTCCTGCCTCACCTGGGATCACAGGCATGTATTACTGCACCCAGTTACATTAAACACATATTTAAACTTCCATTAAACTGTGACTACCATATTTTGCTTTTGCCTAAAAAATGTAAAATTATTCTTCATATATATCTATTATGTACATGGATACATTGATGGTATCCATCTGTAGGCAAAGTTAGTTACATAGCACATTCAGATAGTTACAATCTATCTGAATATTAGTCATCACCAAGGATATAAAATAATAAGAGGGAGGAAGGCAAAGAACACTTGGCTTACCACATCCATATGCCAATTGATCATGAAGCCATATTATTTTTGTAGGGAGAGGGGTTCGGTTACTCATCCTGACTTCAGACTCTGAGTGTCAAGCAATCCTCCTGCTCTAGCATCCAGAATACCTTGGTCTACATGTGGGACCATTGCACTGGCTTGTGAATTCTTAATTGATGTTTAAAACTTTCTTATTCCACTTCCTGCTCCCTAGTTCCTTTACCCTTAGCTAAACCTCACCCGTTTGGGGTAATCTAATCTGGTGGTACAACCTACATCTTCATTCCCAACAAGTCTTTATACTCAATAGTTTTTCCCTTTGGTTGGTGGTGGTACTTTTCTATTATTTTTCACTATTGGATGTGGAAGTACTGATAAATAGACTGGATAATCCCTTACCTCAGGAAATACTAATTTTTTTTTTTTTTTTGTGCCAGGGATTGAACTCAGGGCCACATGCTTGCTGGGCAAGCACTCTAACCACTGAGCTAAATCCCCAGGACCAGGAGATATTCATTCTCATCCCTGCATATCCTCTTGGTAGTCAGCATAAATTGCCCCATCTCACAGTAATAGTGCTATTGTCTTATTTGTCTGTTGCTTTACTAACAGGAGGAGTCCAAAATGACCAGGTAAAATTTCAATTTTAGTTTTATAAGACCATTTTTGTATAGGTATGGAAGAAATGTTACCCTAGACTGATGACTGAGCAAGCACATAGCACATTCTATGAGATAGCTCCCATCTTTTTGGGTTTTTTTTTTTTTTTTGTCTGAACTGGCACTGTAAATGAACTGACATCAAAACTGAGGTCAACTGCTTGTAAGTGATAGAATATATTAAGATTGGACAGTTCAATGGACACAAGTCCATTGCTACTTTTCTTTTTTCTGGCTGTTTAATAAATTCTTTGATCAGAAGCAGTATGGTGATGTTGCCAGAGACATGCAGGTAAAGAAACCAAGTTCATATCTAGAATATATATCCATTCAGATGAGGTCAAATTGATACTCTATCCGTCGTGAAAGGGATCCAATATAATCAACTTGTCATGGAGTAGCTATTGGATTCCCCAAAGGAAAGTTATGAGCTGGCAAGATGCCAGCTTAGAATTAAGTTCTGTGATGCAGGATAAGACACCTAGTGGTAGTACTAATCAGGTCAGCTTAGTGAGGATGTATCCATGTTGGTGTGCCTCTGCTTAACCTCTGTCCTGACCATCATAACCACTTTGTATATGCATAGCCCATTGAGCAAGTGCAAGAGTTGTCGTCCCCTGAATGTTTTATGGCGTGTTAAGATAGTCAAGATCACTGCAGATGATATTATGGAATATAAGAATTAATGTAGTTCTGAGACAAGATTATTAAGGTAGACTATTAGTCCTTGAAAGTGAGCAACCTGCTTGTATTGTTTCTTGAAAGTTGTTATAGTGAAAAAAGATTGTTGAACTCTAAAAGCTGCTATAGGGGATTGAACCCTGGGCCTTTTGCATGCTAGGCAAGCATTCTACCAGTAAACTACATCTCTAGCTAAGGAAAAAAAAATTGTTTTACAGGTTAATAATTTGAATAGCAGGTATGAAAGACTAAGTTGATTTGTTCTAATAAAGATAAATACCTCTATAAGATACTGTGGTCACAGTAACTATCTGATTAACTTCACAGTAATCAACATTAATTTCTAAGATCAATTCACTTTCTTCATAGGTAAAAAAATGTGTGCATATGTCATTTATTGTTGTACCAATGTCTGAAATTTCCCTGAAGAGGCAGTATTAATTTTGGTTCACTGTCCTCATAGGGAGTAGAAGTTTCGCACTTCCATTTCTACTTGCCTTCCTACTGTAATGGAGCTCACTCTGTAGTTTAGAGAGCCAATATGGGATTTCTACCAGTTTCTTAGTACATTTACAAGGATCTGGGGAATAACCGCATGACACATCTACAGATCTTCCTGGACCACTGTGACTTGAAGCTGGACCCCAATGCCCCTTATCGCATAACTATAAGCACCGCTGTGGTGGACTAGAGTGGTGGTTTTGGTCACAAAGAATTACTATCAATTTAGAGTCACTGTCTAGAAAGAACTAAGTTCATCTCATTCCCATGGCTTATGTCTTAGTTAGGTTTCAGAGCCAAGGGTTGTAAGAGAGCAGATGTAATAGAGGACATTCATAAGTCACAATATTCACCCACAAGCCAAATGCAGGAAGTGCCAAATGTCTATCTAGGCACTGGAGATCCAAAAGATCCAATTGAGGGCTGGGAGCTCACAGCACTGTCCCATGTACATCCGTGTCTGCAAATGATGGCTGAAGAAATCTTCACTGGAACCAGGATATGCTGCTCGCAGCAGAGATGACAACCTGAGCTCCTCCAAAGCAACAGCAGCCATCCTCAGTGACAGCAAGGCCCCGAGCTCCTTCCTTGATGAGAACAGCTGACTTCTTCTCAGGAGAACTGGCAGCAGCAGAACTTCTCCTGGGAAACAGCCCACTGACTAGCTTCGGCTCCCACTCTGCTTTATTGTTGCATGAGCGACAACCCTCAGGTGGATCTTCTACGCCCAGCATCACACCAACTCAGTCCAGCTGGGTGTTCTGGCACAACTTGACCACATTAAGTCCACCACAGCTTACTTATCAGGAGTCTAAAGTAAGGTGCCTACATCAAGAAGACTTTACCATTCAGGAAATCTTTTTCCAGGGAAGACAATAAGTTCATTATTAAATTTATCTGAGGAATAGACAGTTCAATCAGCCCCTTTTCAGGACAATAGATGACTCAATTGAACAAATTTAGAGGCTTGTCAAAAATTGTTTTCTCATCTAGATTCATCTGAAACTCATGTTCACTATGCCCACCACTCTTTCCAATCCTGTTATACCTGGAATTTGGACCAATCCCAGTCAGACCCCTTCATCCTTCTCAAACTATTCGAATCCAGTTTCTGTGCTGTGGGTATAGATAAGTGGTAGAATGTTTGCCTAGCATAACAAGTTCAAAACACACACACACACACACACACACACACACACACACACACACAGGATCAAGTTCTATTTACTAGTCATCCTTGCTGTACATTATGATCATTGTATCCACTTTGACAACTCTAACCACTACTCTAATAATCTATAATTCTCCATAATTCTCATTCTCTCATTCTCTCCCAGGACAGCATTTTGTACCATCATACTTGATTGACAGAGAATAGTTGCTAAAAAACCTGGTTCTCTCTCGTTAATATATTTCCTAATTAGGGAATATTTCAACCTTGTCAAACCTTAGGGAAGATTTGGGCCTTTTCAAGGAATATACTGAAGATGGATGGGTGTACTGTTTGCATGTCATAAATCCATTCCAAAATCTGAGTTTGGGCCATAATCCTGAAAGATACAATCTTGAACACTGTAATCCAGAATATTGATATCGTAAAGTTTCAAAATTCTGTGTAACTTCTAAAATCTCAAAAGAGTAAAAGTAGAAAAATGGGAAAACATTCTTTAAAAATGTTTATTTATATTTTTACAAGGGAATTTATTGGTTAAACATGAAAACACAACATAATCCTTTATAGGCCACTTTACACAATAAAATAGGCAATAGTAATATATACATTTTTACAAGCATACCCTCCAAAAATACAGATGGTTGCATACAACAGTTATAAACAGATGAACTCTATTCATAAAGAAATAGACCAAAAACCCCACTATCTTTGTAGTTGGTAGTTGTGTATATCCCCTTGTATAACTGGTCAGCTGGGTTAGGGTCAGCTGGGAACATTATGAAGAACTGTCTAGGTCTTTTGACATTTATCAAAAGCCACACTGGAAGCCAGGTGTCTTGGTAAGCACTTATAGTCCCAGCTACAGGAGGCTGAAGCTGGGCCCAGGGGTTTGAGGTCAGCCTGAGGATGCCCAAGCTCAAAACAAAAGAACACCAAAACCAAACAAAAATCCAAACCAACCCCAGCAGGTCACTACTGTACAGTCAGCCAACCAAAATACTGAAATCCTGTGAAGTTTTCTTTCACTAATTCAGATGTACAAAAAGGATATCTCTTCATTTCTTAGGGAAGTTTCAACAATTTTACATAGAGTACTACACAAAAAGTGAAGATTGCGGGATGGTTCAACATACACAAATCAATAAATGTGACATACCATATTAACCAAGGACAAAAATCATATGATCATCTCAATAGATGCAGAAAAAGTGTTTGACAAAGTCCAACACCCATTCATGATAAAAACCCTAGAGAAAATTAGAATAGATGGTCTTTATCTCAATCTGATAAAAGCCATCTATGACAAACCAACAGCCAACATCATACTAAATGGTCAAAAACTGAAAGTTTCCACTCTAAAAACAGAAACAAGATGAGGATGTCCACTCTCCCCACTCTTATTCAATATTATTCTGGAAACATTAGCCAGAGCAATTAGACAAGAGAAAGAAAATGAATAAGAATAGGAAAGGAACAGTTAAATTATCATTATTTGTGGATGACATGATACTCTACACAGAAGACCCCCAAAACTCCATCAAAAGACTTCCAGATTTAATAACCAAATTCAGCAACACAGCTGCATACAAAGTCAGCACTCAAAAATTAATAGCATTACTGTGCACTAATAACAGACTCACTGAGAGAGAAAATAGAGAAACAATACCTTTTACAATAGCATCCAAAAAAATGAAATACCTAGGAATCAGTCTAACAAAGGAAGTAAAAGATCTACACATTGAAAACTACAGTACTCTGAAAAAGGAGATAAAAAATGATATCAGAAAATAGAAAGATATCCCTTGTTCTTAGGTAGGGAGGACCAATATAGTGAAAATGGCCATACTTTGTAAACTTCTATGCAGATTCAAAGCAATCCTAATCAAAATACCAAAAGCATACCTCCGAGAATTAGAGAAAACAATCTTAAAATTCACTGGAACCAGAAGAGACCTAGAATAGAAAAAGCAGTTCTGGGCAACAAAGCCAAAGTAGGGGCCATCACAATCCCTGACCTGAAATTATATCACAAAGCTACTGTGATAAAAACAACATGATATTACCAAAAAAAGACTGATGGATCAATGGAACAGATTAGAAGATGCAGTAACAGCTCCAAACATGCTCAGCCACCTCATCTTTGACAAAGGGGCCAAATACCCTCATTGAAAGAAAGATAGCCTCTTTAATAAGTGGTGCTGGGAAAACTGGCTTTCCACACACTGAAGATTAAAACTAGACCCATATCTTTCAGCATGCACTAAACTAAAATTGAAATGCCTCAAAGATCTAAATAATAAAACAGAAACACAAATCTGCTGGAAGATAGAATAAGTAGAATTCTTGAAGACATAGGTGTAGGCAAAGACTTTATGAACAAAATCCTGAAGGCCCAGGAAATATCAAGGATTCGACAACTGGGATCTCATCTTATTCAAAAGCTTTTGCAGAGCAAAATAAACCACTAACACAGTGAAGAGACAACTCATGGCATGGGAAAAATTTTTGCCAGCTGTTCCTCTGACAAAGGACTAATTTTAGAATATAAAAAGAACCACTCCCCAAAATCAGACCCCTAAAATTTAAAGTCCTAACCCAAAAATGAGCATCTGGTATCAGTAGACACTTCTCAGATGAAGAGTAGAAATAGCAAAAAATGTGTGAAAAAACATTCAACATTACTGGTCATTCAAGAGATGCAAATGAAAAGAATGGTAAGATTCCACCTCATTCCAGAAAGAATGGCTATTATCAAGAAATCACCAACTAATAAATGCTGGTGAGGCTGTGGGGAAAAAGAAACTTCTCCACTGTTGATGGGAGTGTAGATTGGTGCAACCACTGTGGAAATTGGTGTTAGGGATTCCTCAAAAATCTAAAAGTAGAAGTTCTGTTTAACCCCTTTCTTGATGTCTTCCCAAAATAATTAAAAGCATCATACCACAGCAATATATGCACACCCATGTTTATAGCAGCACAGTTTATAATAGTTAAATCTTGGAAACAGCCCAAATGCCCATCAAGTAATGAATGAATAAAGAATATATGGCTTTTTTATACAATGGAGTTCTACACTACCATAAAGAAGGATAAGCTTGAAACATTTCTAGGTAAATGGATGCACCTTGAGACCATTCTCTTAAGTGAAATAAATTGGACACACATGTTGAAATACTGCATCGTTTCTGTACAGAAAGTGTAAATAAGGACCAAAATGTCTAATATATATTGGGGAAAGTGAAGAAATTGTTCAAGTAGGAAACAAGGGAGGGGGGAGAGGAAAAGGAAAAGAAGGATAAGGAAAAAAAAAGAATGGATGAAAAAATGGAAACTAAACTTTTGTAAATAAGGAGGGGAAGAGGTGTTGAAGGGAAGGAAGGGGAATGGTAAAAAAAGTAGAAGCAAGATATATCATGTATAGGTACAAATTCCCTATGATGAATATTATGTATATCTAAAATTGGCTACTAAAATAAAAAAAGTGAAGATCGTTATTCTGCATTTTTATGGAGTCAAATTTGAAAAGAAATGAACGAAATGAATTAGACTCTAAAAGTGTTCAGGTAATTTATTTCCTCAGTATTGTAA
Organism: Hystrix cristata; assembly: GCA_004026905.1. NCBI lineage: Eukaryota > Metazoa > Chordata > Mammalia > Rodentia > Hystricidae > Hystrix > Hystrix cristata. Next base: position 6,778 of record PVJO010024300.1, on the reverse strand, counting down.
ATGATGTAAGATGAAATACATAGCATTGTGAATTGTAAAAATAATACTGATAATTTAAAATAGAGGAAGAAAAATAAAGAGTAAATAAAAACAAAAACTACAAAGACAATTTGACACATGAAAAAGTGTACTACAAGGATAAATTATGGACAATTTCATGGAGACAGTCCATGAGATCTGGCCAAATTTCACAATTATTAAATATAGCTTATTATCTTATATCACATTTAATAGCTGCTTTTTTCCTTTAGGGCATGGCTTTCCTTGGATTATATGGTCACATTTTTTGTATGGTGTTCCTCATTTTGTGGTACTTGAGATTGAATCCAGCGCCTTCACACTACGTCACATTCCCAGCTCCTCCTCCTCCTTCTCTTCTTCTTCTTCATCTTCTTCTTCTTCCTCCTCCTCTTCCTCCTCCTCCTCTTCTTCTTTTTAATATTTTATTTTGAAACAGATCTCTAAGTCACTAAATTGCTCAGACTGGGCTTGAATTTGTAATCCTCCTGCCTTGGTCTCCTGAAATGCTGGGATGATAGGCATACACTGCTGCACCCCATTGGTGTTCCTGTTCTTGAAATTCTTCTGTGCTAAAATATCCACTGACATTCTGCCCCCTTCCAGGGCCCTCTCGGCACTCCACCTATAGACTCAGAGGCTTGAGCCGGCCAGTCTGCAGGCTCCTGGGCAGTGGATCTGTGCCATCTCTGCCCCCTTTCCAGGGCCCTCTTGGTCCTCGACCAATGGACTCAGAGTCTTGAGCTGACTGGACTGCAAGCTCCTGGGCTGCGATCCATGCTGGCCCTGGCAACGCACCAGCCAGGTGAAACTCAAGTAACATGGGAAAGATGTTGGACGGAAGGCACCATTGCCTCTCTATTTCTCTCTCTCTTTTTTTTAACTTCTCTTCTGATCTAAGCCGTCACTACCTAGTACAGCCAACAATACCTGTGCCTCTGAGGAAAGTTTTAGACACATAAAGGGTAGGAAGATGTGGGCGGGCTACCAAGGATATCCCAGAGATCATCAGACTGCCCCAGATTTCATGGCTGGAGGCCAGGATCAACATAGTATCCAGCACTAACCACTGCAGACTCAGTAGGGCTAACAAGTACAGAATCAGGTTTTGTCCTGTGCACCACCACAGAGTGGTGGACATCAGAGAAATCCCACTATATGTATATATATAGATAATATGTGTGCATATTTGTTTTGTTTCTCCTTTTCTTTTTTCTTTGTCTTATTCATTCTGTTACCTGGGTGATGTGTTCTCTTTTCTACTTATCCTTTCTTCTTGTTATTTAGGTTTTTACTTTTATTGACTCCTGCCTTGCTCATATCTCTCCTTCCTCACCCAAATGCTCTGATTTTTCTATTTCTTTTTGTTTTCTCTCTCCCTTTCATTTTTCGTATGAGTGAATATTGTCCAGATTCTACATGGTTTGACCCACTACTCCTGCCCTTCACTCTTCCTAAACTATCTACTCAAGTTTCCCAAAGTATAAGTAACATCCTTTTATCCTTAAGTCTTGCGTCTACTAGAACTCTCTTCTTTGACCTCTCTACCTTTTCCTATCCCTTATTATCCTCCCCACACTCAGGGTAAAAACCACTTTACTAACAGGAAACTAACTACATACAAATTCCTGGTTTATATTGGATTCTGCTTTATAACTGTGTTGACTTTGCTCCTATGGTTAAAGATACAAAGTTAATAGTCACCACAGTCCATCAATTTCATGAATGTAAATGCTATTGTTATTGCTAATGTTCTAGTGTAACAAGGGTGTTATACAGATTATAACCAGTTGTACTTTCTCATATGGTAATACTGTAATTATCTGGGGTAATAATCATTAACATAGTTCAGGGTCTTGAGACAGACACAAAAGCCAAGAACCACATATCCCTAGAAGACACTGAAGGAACAGACTTGTCCTTGGAAAGCATTGATATTTGTTGTCAAGTAACCTCTCATAAACAAAATATAAAAATCAACACTGAAACTAAAAGGGGGCAAATACATTTAGGTACAAAGAAAATGATGAGACCTAGAAGTAAAACACAATGATCCCCAGCCCACCCAGAACAAATCCAGAGGACAATGAAATAGAGGAAATCAGAAAACACCCAACCAAACTTTCAGAAGTGGTAGCAGCAGAAGTTAAAAAACAGATGGATGAGGCTATAAAGAACATCAGAATAGAAATAATAGGCCAAGTTAAGAAAGAGATGATGATCATAATGAAAGACCTGCTTAGTGAGTTTAGAGTAGGCAGAGATTAAAAAAAAACAGGAGCTTAGAAAAACAATGGAAAACTTGACCGCTCAGCTCAGGAAAGAAATGGAACTCATGAACCAGATCCAAACAGATATCCAAGAAATCAAAAATATCCTTGAAAGTATCACAGTAGATTAAGTAGAAGTGAAGACAGAATCTCAGAACTAGAAGACAGTTCATGGCCATGAAAAGGAAAACTTCTTAAAAATAGCTAAAGACTATAAAAAAATCAACACAACAACTACAAGATGATGCAAAGAAGAACAACATAAGATTGATTGTAGTGAATGAAAAGGAGGGAACAGTGCAAAGGATATAAAAAGATTATTTACAGAAGTGATGACAGAAAATTTCCCAAGCATGAGAATAGAACTTGACACACAGATAAGTGAGACATATAGAACCCTGATTACCCATGGCCAAAATAAATCCACACCAAGACATATAATAATCAAGATTCCAGAAATCCAACAAAAGAACAGAATACTGAAAATCAGAAAAAAAAATCACCTATAAAGGTAAACCCATCAGAAGCATAATGGACTCTCAACACAAGCCCTTAAATCAAGGAGACCTTGAAGCAAAATATTTCAAGACTTAAAAGAAAATAATCTCCAACCCAGATTGATGTACCTGACCAAACTATCTTTCAAATTCAACAGTGAAATAAGATGCTTCCACAACAAAGAACAACTGAAGAAATTTATGACCTCCAAATCACCTCTAAAAATATTTTGGAGGATATCCTAGAAAAGAAAAAAGGAAACTATAATTACAAGGAAACTAATAAAAAGAATCCACCAGGAAAGGCAAGCAGTTAAACTGAGGTGAAACACAGAACCAATGACAGAAAAGATCTATGACAAAGATAAGTCAATACATAACAGGTGTTACCATCAGTGTAAATGGTCTCAAACTCACCAATCAAAAGAAAGAGATTAGCAGAATGGATCAAGAAACAAGATCCATCAGTATGCTGCATACAAGAGACACGTTTAACCCAAAAGAAATTCATAGACTGAAAACCAAAGGATGGAAAATAGTATTTCATGCAACAGGAACCCAGAAAAAAGCAGGGGTGGCTATCCTAATCTCAGACCAAGTAATGAATAAGCATTTCTCAGATGAAGAAATAAAAATAGCAAATGAATATATGAAAAAATGTTCAACAACACTTGTCATATGAGAGATCCAAATCAAAAGAAAGCTAAGATTCCATGTCACTCCAGAAAGAGCAGCTATTACCAATAAATCAACCAACAACAAATGTCGGTGGGGCTGCGGGAAAAAAGGATCGCGTCTCCACTGTTGGTGGGAATGTAGACTGGTCCAGCCACTGTGGAAATCAGTGTGGAGATTCCTCAGAAAACTACAACTGGAGGTTCCATTTTGCCCCAGCTAGTCCTCTGCTTGGTATCTTCCCAGAAGAATAGAAATCATCATACTACAGCGATATATGCAAAACCATGTTTATAGCAACACAATTTGTAATAGCTAAGTCTTGGAAACAACCTAAATGCCAAACAACTAATGAATGGCTAAAGAAAATGTGTTTTTTTTATACAGTGGAGTACTACTCTGCCATAAAAAGGATAAACTAGAGACATTTGCAGGTAAATGGATGCACCTTGAGATATACTATTAAGTGAAATAAATCAGATACTCATGAGTACACATCAAATTGTTTCTCTGATATGAGAAACCATGAATGTAAATAAATAAGGACAAAGAGGTGTAATAAATATTATGTAAAAAAAAGATAGAATTGAAGGAGGAAAACTTAATAGGGAGAAGTGGTAAAAGAAGGAAGGCAAAAAGAAAAGAAAGAAGAAAAGGAAAACAATGGAAAAATGTAAATAATCCTGAGGCAAATAGGAAAAGTGGGAAAACAGAAGGAAGGGGAGGGGAAGGGGGAAAACCAAGGTATATCATGTACAGGTACTAAATAACCATGTTGAATATGATCATAATGTATACAATGTACCAATACACGTTCTTGGTGAAAAACAACAACAAAAAATACACCAACATGAACATTGCCTATTAAATCTTCCCATCTTTGGCGCTGTGCTATGCTTTTTTACACATTTAGGTGCATGCACTCATAGACATACTACAAATATGGCAGAGTAATATCAAAGATCAAACACTATCATTGCTGCATAAACATCTTCTACTTTACTATGTCTACAGAATCATTTTCAAACCAGTGTACTTCACTAGCTTCTTCAGGCAAACATGATGTTAATTCATTAAACATTTCTGGATTTCCTTATGTGGAATGTCTTAGTTACTTTTCTGTCATTCCTGGGACAAAGTACTAGACACCTGAAGTTAGGGGAAGAAAGATTTATTTGGCTCACAGTTTGTAGAGGTTTCAGTCCACAGTCAGCCGGGTCCGAGGCAGGGTACCATGGCAGACAGGCAGAACACAGCCAGGTAAGTGAGGAATGCAAGCAAGGGATGGGGGGGGTAGCTAACCAGCTTCTTCCTATATTTTATATTTTATCCAGGCTACCTGGTTTTAGGGTGGACAGTACTCCCACCCTTAATCCTAATACTCTTAATCCTAGCATGACATCCTTGATCCTAGCAGAAACATGCCATATCAATCAGTGGACTAATTTAGTAATCACACACTCTAGATCCAGCTACCTCTTACCACATGAGGCTTTGAGGGGACATCTAGACACAAACCATAACATGGAATGAATGCTAATTAAGACAAATGAGTTTTCAAACCGAAGTTTTCATCAATGTTTTTTCCCAGAATTCAATTTTACTTTACTATTTTACATCTTTTTTGTCATGCAAATTGAGGTTTTTAGGATTTTGGCTTTCAGGGTCTCAACATTTATTATTTTAATCTCTGTGGGCTGTAATGTTTCAGAATTTAGGGATTTTAATCTTTTGGGATTTCAACATTTGGAACTATGGCATTCAGAATTATGTCTTGTTTTGTGGTAATGGGGACTATGTCTTGATAATCATAACGAGCACTGCCAAAGTTTCTTCCTTGCTTTGTTTGAATTTTTCTCATAATTACAAGGAAGTTTAGGCCACAGTTGAGTCCAAATTTCAGCTAATTCAGAAAACTGTAAGTGAGCTTCTAATCACTTTAGCTTATACAATAAATTCATTCACATATCTGTCCTTCTTGGTATAGCATTCCTGGAATACATCTCCATGTTTCCCCCAGTGTAAATCAGCAAAATCTTCTGATTCCTTTGTCAAATTTGTCAATCAACTTTGTACTTTTCCACAGAGAGCATAGTGAGAACCAACAGTCGTGAACAGTCCAAAGGTACCACAGGCTGGTTTTGGGTGGACCTAGAGAAGAGGCATCTCCTTACAAGGCAACTCATCTAGGTGAACTTACTACAGGGCCTTCAAAAAATTCACCCACATTAACTTCAGCCTTAGTGTTATGTACTTTGTTTTAACTGAGGTGAAAGTTACATAATACAAAAGTAATATTTCAAAAATAATATTTTTTCATTGTGCAAATTTATGGGCTACAGTATAATATTTAAAATTTTGGTGCTTGGGTTTAAACCCAGGGCCTTGAGCATACTAAACACTTTTCCACTGAGCTACAGTCCTAGCCACATAGTGATAATTTGATCCTTGTATACAGTGTGTAACAATTAAGTCAGGGTAATTAATATTTCTTCTCCTTAAGCTTTTCTTTCGTTTTTTTTTTTTTTTTTGTGGCACTCAGTTTAGAATCCAAGCATCTCACTAGCCACTGAATGCATCTTTAGAAATGCCTTTTTTGGTAGTGCTGGGATTTGAACTCAATGCCTTCACATTGAGCTACATCTCCAGCCCTTTTTATTTGTTATTTTGAGAAGTGTCTTGCTAAGTCACTAGGTTGTCCATGCTAGGCTCTAATTTGTAATAGTCTTGCCTCACCCTCCTAGATTCCTGAGACTACAGCTATGCACCACAACACCTGGCTTCTAGCCTCTTTTAAATTTTTATTTTCAGACAGAGTCTTGTTAAATTGCTAGATTGGATTCAAATTTGTGATCTTCCTGAGTAGTTAGAACTACACAAGTGGATACCACACCAGGCTTTCTTAAACATTAACAATTTTTTTTGATTAGCATGTAATTATTTTACATATTTATGGGGTGTAGTATGATATTTTAATACTTGTTACAGTGTGTGCTCATCAGATCAAGATACTTAATTTCTCCATAATTTCTGGTGTTCTGCAGAGAGTGAGGGACTATGGTTCACCATAAGAGAGACCCTCAAAGTCCAAACACAAAATAATGGTAAGATTAATTTAAATTGAAAAATTGTGCCATTTACTACATTTACAATGATATGCAAACACCATTTCTATCTACTTTTAAAATGTTTCTATCATCCCAAGAGGAAGATTCACATCCATCAAGAAATGACTGCTCATCCTCTAATCCCTTCAGCCTTTGTGAAATGCAACTTGCTTTCTGTCTTTAAAGACTGATTTATTCTGTATACCTTTTA
>PVJO010024299.1:0-24607 GCA_004026905.1 Hystrix cristata | reverse complement strand
TCCCTCAGCTCCTCACCCTGAGCCGGGATGCCTCCCCCAGCACGGCCGCTGCTGCCCACTCCTGCAATGCTGCCTCGCCTTCACGCGGTGTTTTGAAAACACGCATTTGTAGTCGAACACTTCGGTCCTTCCCCAGGCCTCGACCTTAATGTGGAGCCACTTTGATATAAAGGACTTGTCCTGGAGGGAAACGCTGCCGTTCCACAGCACATTTCTGGAGAAGAGCCTCGACCCAGAGAGGTGGAACAAGATAAAACAGCCCAGTTCTGCCTTCGGCAGGTCCTGTGGGGCTGCAGAGAGACTCCGTACACGTCTGAGGCTGAGTTTGGCCCTTAATTGCTGTTTTCCATGCCTGGAAGTTACTGTTCACTTGCAGCTGACTATGAGGACTTTGGGGCTGTTCTTATACAAGCAACTCAGGCCAGGGCTTCCATAACTAGGGCTTCGCCACTGGATACGCTGCTGCGCCCCACATCCGGAGCACTGCCTGGTGCATGGGAAGGGTGGGTAACTTGCAGGTGTGTCTGCTTGGATCAGCCAGTCTGGGGCTCCCATGTCACTGTGAATCGGGAGCAGAGGCTTCCTACAGACACCAGGCTGAGACACGGGCATGAAAATGGGTTTTAGTCAACTGAGTTTGAGAAGGGCCGCACACCACTGTGCCCTTAGAGACGTACGAGGCCCATGGCAGGCAGAGGGCACTGGGAAGCCCATCTGACCCCGCGTCTCTCAAACTCATTCCAGTTAGAGCCTGCTCCCCTCTTTGTCACCCACCCTGGGGAGATGGTGATGTTCACTCCACCCCGGGGTCCATTCCAAATAAGGGTTCAAGACAGAGTCAGCTTTCTCCCCAAAGTTGACACAGTGGCGCACAGTGGAGCCAGGGACACTTCTGCATAGTCATCTTAAAAGCAAAGCCACAGACTGCAGGAGAGCTGGAGTTGGAAGTGCTCCTCCCCTCTTCTTTGAAGTGTAAAGTAGCAGACACCCGGCATGTCCCAGGATGGGGTGAGGGTTCTCTAGCAAGTGTTTCGTAAGTCTCCAAGCCATCCGGTTTAACAAGCTGATCATGACAACCGACTCATCCACAAACTTTGCAAAAGCAAAAATAAAGTGACTGCTAATAAACTCTTAGAAGGTCACCCAGTGGGAAAGACACAGCACAGAGAGGTCAGTGAATGAGGCGCATAGGGCTAGAGATCCCCACAGGATCTCTGCCGTGTGTGGGACCTTATGTGGCCTCGGCTCATGTCTCGCCTGCCTTGGAGAAGTTTGTGAGGATTGGGCATGGTGGCACTCGCCTGTGGTCCCAGCAGCTCACTAGGCTGAGACAGGAGGATCTACAGTTCCAGGCTAGCCTATGCTACATAGTGAGAGCCTGACTGGAAATAAAAAAGGGCTGTGGGTGTAGCTCAGAGGCGAAGTCCTGGGTTCAGTCCCCGAGACCATGGGCAAGATAAAGACCATGGGCACCTTCAGATTGGATTCTCCAGTAGCCGCCTTTCTGCTCTATGAAGACACCGCCCAGGCTGCTCCACTCTCGCATCCCACCCTCTTCCCTGAGACTCCCCCGGAGCCCCCGAGTCACCTCCTCCAACCTCCATCCTCCAGCAAAGTCCCAGCCTCCACCCTTGGTAGAGGCACTTTCCTGACAGCTGGAAGGTCCTCACCTCCTGCCTCAAGGGCTGTGTCTCCCTCCTCATGGAGTTCTTACAGTTAAATCCAGCCTTTCCTGCCCTATTGCGAAGGCCCTTCCAACACCGGCCCTGCGCTGTCACGGCTCCCCTTGCTCTTCTCACTTCTGCGCTGGTCTTGGGTCTAAAGCATGCCGGTCTTCCGGTGCAGACACAGCAGCAGACTCCGCCTTCCGGTTCCTATAGAGGTATCTGCGCCCGCCCTTACCACCTTCCTCGCCACTGGGTTGACCCGGGACCACCGAACCATGCGATCCTGGCCCAGCTAGCTTCGACTCCTCGCAGTGCCTCAAATAAGGGAAAACCCAGTAAGTGTTACAGAAAGGAGCACATAAAAATATTTGTGTTTCTGTTAACGACCTTCTAAAATCTCAGCATGATTGTTCTGAGGATATGCCGCGCTCTCCCTGAAAAATCCTCAAAGCCCAGTGAGATAAAATCTAGTTTTACAGGACAAAGCGGTCCCCTGGGAGGAACACAGAGGGACCTGTCCCCGTGCAGCACCCTGCAGGAGACCTGCATCCCTTTGGGGAAGGGAATCAGGCGAAGTCCAGGGAAAGACAGCTTCTCACGGCAGCACCAATGACTGTGCGAGCTTCGGGGAGGAGGCAGACCCCCTCCCACCCCCAACCCCGAGTCGCCTGGTCTTGGGCGGGACCCCCCAGGACCTGAGGGTACATTTCAGCTGTGACCTCGGGGTTCATGAAGGTGCCAGGGCCCAAGATGGGAATGACAGGTATGGAACGAGTGGCTATGTTTGACAAGACCCTTCGGGCAGGAAACTAAGGAAACATTTTCATTTTGGACAGGCAGAAACCTCCGGTCGCTATTGTGACTTTGTCTGTGTGTTCCCTGGAATAAATTGTTTGTCCTGGTGAGAAAGGAAAGGCCCTCAGCTCACCCATCAGGGAAAGGGGCATTCCAAGCTTCTGGACTATAGCTCCATCTTGGAAAAGGATTTTTCTCCCTTTTGCAAGCACTTACTGCAGCTGGCCTGAGCAGTCCTTAGATAATAGCTGGGGAAATCTGCACGTCACCCCCACAGATGCACTTTCTCCTCTTGTTAATGTTCCACCAAAAGCATTCGGCAGGAGGAAATGAGAATTTTCCCATTTCCCACTAAATGCCATTAGATAAGGACTTTTCCTTGATTTCTCTTTATCAAAAATCTTATTTTTCTTAGAATGAGGGGGACTTTCTCAAGATCCGCCACTTGCTCTTTAGTTGTTTGGAGACCATATATGTTGTGTTTTTCTTCACAGGGACTGTATTACTTTCAGCAGTTCACTATAAATCTGTGTCCAAGAATGATTTAAACTCCAGCCCAGAGACACAGTGACGCTAAAACCCACTTTATTTTCAAGACGAGCAGCACCATCCCGCTGTTTCAGACATTGAACCTGCAGTAACTCCAGTGAGAAGAGAATAATGGGATGGGATATATTTACATTTTTAGTGTTGATTTTTGTCTCCTTTTAGAAACTGCTTTGAGCAAGTTTTACATCGTGAAACAAATTGACAAATAATAGACTTAGCAACTGTCAGTCACCTGGAGGTCAAACCAGCACTGATCTTGCTTTAAGTATCAGCATTATGCAGATGAGGATCGTAGGTGACCTTGATCTTACCTGCTAGAAGCGGCTTCTACTTGGTCATTTTCTTCCACCGCACAATTACAGCAGTTGGTTTCATAAGCAGACGACCTACACGGTCCTGCAGGACCCCGTAGTGCTCTGTTGCCGTATCTGAAACTCCTGATGTCTTCGTTTCCCGCTTGTTTTGTATGTGACATTCCAGGGGACAATGGCACGCGTGTGTGACCAGAGGAGGCGTGTGTGATACACGTGTGGGCCACCACACTAGGTACTGTGGCAACACGCAGTGTTCAGGGTGCCGTGAGGTCAGAAGTCTGGTGGCCGGCAGGAAGGATCAGCAGGACCGGAAGCGAGCACGGGAGAGGTGCGCTGTGTCCCAGCGAGCCAGCGCCCAGCGCAAGGACGGCCCTGCTAAGCAGCACTTTGGCCCATGCGGCCATCCCACCCTCCTTCCTCTGCCGCTTTCCTGTCTCGCCTCCACCTGTGCTGAAAGCAACGGGAAGAGAAGGCAGCTCAAAGTCCTTTCCCGCCCGTCCCTCCTCACTCACCAGTGAACCAGGATGGAGAGTGTCGGTGGAGCACCCAAGTGTGCGCTGGGAAGTGCAACAAAAGCAGCTGATCTAGGCTTGTGCAGCACTAGGATTAAAATACACATGCGTGTAAGAGCCATGAAATACGAGTTGTGCGGTTTTAGAGATTTCCAATCAGAGCTAAGAGCACATTTACATTTAAAACCAGCTCTGCACAATATGAACAAAAACAGTAAAATTCACACTAATAACATAAAATTCTCAATTTTCTTTGCTTAGAATGGCATCGCATAGCAAAGGATACCGTGACCCCAGCTGAGAAAAGATTATAGAAGAGAGGAAGCAGCTTTACATTTCAATGCCTTAAGTGGTACTTTTTTCTGCTTTTTTTTTTGATGCTACAGATTGAACTCAGCGCTTTGCGCTTGCTAGGCAAGCACTCTACCACTTGAGCTAAATCCCCAGCCCCTTTTTCTGCTTTTTGAACAAGGGGTCTCACATTTCCATTTTGCAGCAGGCCCCCTAATTAAACAGCCAGACTACTGTATCTACCCATCATCCCCAGCGTGTGTGCGGTAAACAACTGGTTGATGTGGCTGGTGTGAGTCAGACTTGCTGGTGGCACAGGCGCAGATCACACTGCCCGGGTGGCCCACCCAAGGCTGTCTGGGAGAGGCGGGGCCTTAGAGGGCACGGAGCTGTCCTGGGGTTCCTGGCTTGCTGTGGGAGGTGCAGCATTCACAGTGAGAGCCTAGCACACGGGAAGGCGCTCGGTAGCTACTGTCTAGTGTTTTACAGCTTAAGCACCTACTAAAGGTGTTCAGCAAATATTATGTTTTCAGAAAATTATCTTGTTTATACACATTATTTATTTATTTACATTACTTTGAGGCCGTGTCAAATCCTGCTTCTCTTTAAGCACTCGGCAGGGTTTGCCAGGTCTCGCATGGTCGGTGATCTCTACAGTGTTCAGAGGGTGGTTTCCTGTCTCCCTCAACCCTCCCGTGTATATCAATTGTGGAATTCTTCTGCAAGGAAGAGTTTCCCTTATGCCCGCTTATTTACTCATTTATATTTATTTGGACTCACAGATTTTTGCATTATGATCCAATACTTTGAAATTTGACTGTGCTCCGAGAATTGTTCCAGTCATATACTGCAGGGAGTGTTTACCTGTCGGTAGCTGTGTCTGGTTCACAGACCTCATCTCCCGTCTGCTCCTTCCCCTCCGCTTTCCTTCCCATACGCTGCCCGGCTTGATTTGGGGCACGTCCTTCATTTTTGTCACTAATATGCACCCAGGCGGTGGTGCACTTGCTGTGTCCACCCCGTCCTCTGAGGAGCACCCTGTCTCTGAGGGGTGGTGACCAGGAGGGCGTGGGACAGATGGGCTGTCGCCGAGGTCGTTGGGCGGCACAGCCAGGAAAGCTGTGTATGAGTGTGGCCCGTGTACACGGGAACCCACGATTATTTCTGTGTCTCTTTATCTAAATGTGCATTAAAATAACTATAAATCCACACTGCTGTCTCCTGCTGTGAACAAGGACCACGAGGCCCGTTTCATCTTCTCTACTTGGCTTATTTGAATCTTCTTTTTCCAAAACTGAGAAATCTGATTCTTAACTTCTGTAACATGTAGGCACATGCCACATGACTATGTTTCTATCTATAAGTGACCACATATGTGAGCGTGATCCCTCATGAGTACAGTGCAACTGCAGAATCCCCTAGTGATGTTGTGGCTGCCCTGGCACCTCAGTGCAGCTGTTATTACCACAGTGTCTCTGTGGTGGCCCTGGTGGAAACAGACCTATCGCACTGCTGTCAGGTGAAGGTAGAGCACAGACAATTCTGTATGGCATTCACGATAATGATAGTGAACAGCCACATTACTGTATTTTACCCTCAGCATACCGCATACTCCTGTTGACAAGCAGTTGAGGGTTCTTTGCTCAGTTCAGGTGGGAGTCATGAATTGGCAAAGTGCAGCTTCGCTAGCAGCCCTGATGTCACCAGATGACACCAGATCGTGCTGGGCACCAACAGCTGACCCAGTGAGCTGCTGGTCTCTGGAGCTCTTCAGGGCTATCAGTCCCTAGTACTCATTGTTCTTTTTTTTTTTCTTTTCCCCTGAGATGACCACTCTATCTACACTGACTAGATTTATGGACTTTTGGAGCCCACACAGCCTTGGAAATAAATTGCAAGCAGGTTTACAGGACTGCCAAAGTGAGGGTGCTGCAGCACAGAGCTGGGAGCCCTCCTGGACTAACCCAAGAGCATGTGGGGAAGGCTGTATACAGCAGCTGCAGGCCTGTGATTGGTCCAAGCAGGTGCAAGGCTCCAGGACAGCCAGCGGAGAGGTGGGGCTGAAACCAAGGGATCATCTAGAAGGCTGGCCGTGGGGGTTGGGGATGTTAACAAGGGATTCAGACTCCCCTCAATAATCTTAGCCACAATAGGGCACCCCTCATGTCCTCAGCTTGGCAGCGTCAGCATCCACAGTGGTGGGAGCTGGGGAGGGGCATTGTGCTGAGCTGTGCTCATGTTGGAGTGGACCGGGGGAGGCTGACATGAAAGCAAGATGTCCCTGTCCATTGCGGGGGGAGAGGAGGAGCACAAGGAAGGAAGAGGTACGGAGCAGCAGCTACCGGCCAAGCCACGCCCTGTGGCCTGCACTAGGAAGATGGGGAAGCCAGGCGCTCCGGTCTGCCTCACTTCTGCTTGGGAGAGAAAGTTCTGTAAACCAGCAGCAGCTCGGCTGATTTGGTTTGGCATTTGGCGTAAAAACCGACAAACTAATTCTTAAATTATGTGGAAATCCAGAGTAGTAAAAGATAGAATAGTCAAGACTGGGTGAAATGTATATGTGGATGAACACGTACATTCTATGGAACCAGAAGGTTTGTGCATCTATGTGGTGTATATATAAAGAGATATATGGAGATAAAAGACATGTACATATAATGATACCTATGTAACACATTTATACCGTACATATATGGAGAGGTGTATTCAGTAGATTTTCACAAAGTTGTAAGGTAAATCAGTAAGGAGAAAATAGACTTTCAACAAAGGGCTCCGAAGCAAGTGGGTACCAAGTGGGGAGGTCATTGCGCTGGCTGCAGAGGAGAGAGGGTTTAGGGCCAAGAGCAACCGAAGGGCCACCATAGCAAACTGCTGTTTCCAGGAGAACCATTGGGACCTTTGCTTCTCAGGCGGCAACTTTGCTTCCAGCTATTCACCGTATAGATTTAGAACGACAATGACCTAAACGCCTATCAATAAGAGACCAGTTATATCCATTGCACTGTATTTCTATAATAAACCTGCAGCCGTTTAAAGAATAAGGAAGCACTTTATGGAATGATCACCAAAATAAATTCTCTAATCAGTAAAAAACGAGATATACGGCAGAGTAATTGGGTTTATTACACTATCACTGGGAGGACACAGAGGGCCTGCTGATGCCCAGGAGTGGCCGGGGAGGACACTCATGTCCTGAGACGCCAGGGCAGCTGAGTTGTCCTCATATGCTGTCCCACATCTAGTGAGTTCAAGATTCTGTACCTTGTGTGGCAAATGAAATTGCCACACATTAAAATTCCAATTGTATTTTAAAATGAAGAAACGATAGTGGGTAGGACCAGGGTGAAGAGCATAATGATATCACATATGGAAAGAAAGGCAGGACCATTATGAACTGTCAATTTAAAATATTATTTTTTGAGAGAAAAAGAGCAGGTGTTGAGATGAGAGAGTGCGTGGGACCCGGTGGGTGGGCGGGTTCTCTGGCTCCTGCCCGTGCATGGTGCGTGGCGGGAAGGACGGAGGGACAAATGGGGAGGAGACTTGTGGCGTGGACTTGGCTCTGTGGGACTTGCACAGCCTAAGAGACAGCTCTGAGTAGGGAGTCACGGGTTCAGGAGGCGCTGGCCCTGGAGCTCAAGGCCTGGGCCAGAGCGGAGCCCAGTTCCACATGAGGAAGCAGGAACTGGCACCCAGGCACAGACACCACGACCACAGCCAGAGAGACCCCAGCTTGGAGCTCGGCCTGGAAAAACAGCTCGAGTCGGCTACCCCAAAACTGGCCAGAGCATTAAGCCAAGGAACACGGAAGTGAAATTTCAGACAAAAATACTGCTAGACAGGCTTGCTTTGTCAAGCAATGGGTCCCCTGTGGAGTTGCTGAGATAAATAAGTTATCGCTGAAATGTGTTTCCACCCCACTGAATGAAGTAATGTGTCTTACAAAAGGTCCAAGGTGCAGCAGCTAGAAGTCAGAACGGTTTGCACGGATGCTGAATGACAATGCTCTGGACAAGAGGCCGTTCCTCAGGCGTATCAGAAAGCGGGAAGCGGTGCACCCACCTGCACCCTGGGTAGTCAGCGGGACATTAAAGGACACACTCACGAGAAGGGCCCAGGTCCCAGTCCTGCACTCTTACCCACAGACAGCAAGGGAAATGCCAGCCAGCATATCCTGTGCTTCTTGTGGCTGGCAACGCTGGGGACCTTCTCACCCCTCCCTGCTGTGTGTCACCAGCAGGTGACAGCCTGCACTCACGGGTGCCTCGGAAAGCTCTGTGCTGAAACCAGCTCCCCCTCGGAAGCATGGGGAGGACTTTGACTTTTGAGCCCGGTCAGCAGCTGCCCCCCCACCCATTGCCTCCTGGAAGCTCTTTCTTCCTCCACCCCTGCCTTCCTGCCTGCTGTCTCTGCTGATGCGCTCTCTCTGAGGTGACCCAGCACCTCCCCCAGCACCTTCAAGTTGCTTTGTTCGGACAGAAGGACCAAAATTTCCTGAGAAAAAAGAGTAGTGACCTCGAGTGGGGCACATTGTGAGGGCTGCCCCCCACCTCACCTGCTTCAGGAAAGAAGTATAGCTGCTTGAGAGACTGTGGCAGCACAACCAGAAAGTCCCTCTGTTTCCCAGCAGTTTTGTTTTGCTTTGGGCGTGGCTGATAGAAAGATTCAACGCATCCAACACTGCCTGGTCTCCTCCAGTCCAAAGATCAGTGTGTAGACTCCTGGCCATCATTGGCTCTTCTCTACATTTTAGCCACTTTTTAGAAGCCCAACTCTTTAGATAAACGTCAAGTGTAAAATAAATACTCAGACAAATAAAGAAGTATAAATTTCATCTGTCATTCTTAGTATTGCAATAAATTGAAACAGAGATGCCAAGATACAAAGAACTTGAGATTCCACGTGAGAGGCTACTGGGCCTGTGTCTGTAAAAAGTGTGCAATAAGAGTATTTTAGTATAACCTGGGCTGCTTGTGGCCACCAAAGCACAATGAAGATTTGTACATGGCTCCCTGGATGACCAGGAGGTGGCGCCCACACCATTGTTGGGGCTTCCCAGTAGGAGGGGCTGCTGCGTGTTCCTGGCCCAGGACCTGAACTGAACTAGGGAGAAAGGAGGGAGAAATAATGGAGGTGCATCCTGGAGTGGGACAAGTATTAGGACAAGTCCCAGGACCCCTCAAAGTGTTACAAGCCTTTTCTGGTGGGAGAAACAGCTAATGTTACAGAAGCAAGACAGGAAGAGGAGAGAGTCCAATGGGGTGTAGCTGGTCCTCCTGTGTCCCCTCTGGCCCAGGCAGGCGCCCGCCCTCCCCTGAGGAGCCCTCGGGGTTGAGCGCAGGAGGGCCATCCGGTCTGGCCCTGGACACAGTGTGCGTGTCTCCAGGAACGAGGGGTCAGAGAGCCTCGGGAAGGATACGTGTGCGCAGTCGGAGACAGCACTGGGTAGAAGCTTCCTTCTTCCCCAGCCTCAGGACGTCACAGCACAGGGTCCCACGGGTCCCAAAGCTGAGATGAGGAGCCTGCGCCTGCCCCACCCCAGAGCCAGCTGCAGGCGACTCCCACGGAGGGAAAGAATTGTAAAGATGCATCAGTAGGAAGCAGGAAGGGGGTTATTAGGCAGAAAATTTTAAAGTACACACTCAGAAGTAGAGTGCAGGCCCTCGAGAGAGGGGCTCACAATGATCAGAGGTAGGGTATTTACGTGATGGGGCTCAGGGCTCTCAAGGCGAACGATGTAGGATGTGTGTCCCTGCTGTCCGTCAGGTCATCTACCTGGCGCTGTGTCCAAACGCAAACCACTGCCTGTGTTCGAAGCTAAGGTCCTCTCCTCTCACTCAGCGGCTTCCTGGAGACAGAGGCTGGTGGGGGCAGCATGATTTACAGGGGAACAGCATGTTGGCCCTTTAAGACCCTCAGGATTTTTTTTTTTTTTTTTTACTTTCCTGAAAGGGAATAAAAGTTGAGTAACTCTTGTGTCCTGAAGCAGATTTTCTTCAAAATACTATTTTAAAATTCCCATTTCCTTGTCTCCTTTCTACTTCTCTTTATTGCTTTTTCTGTCCTGCCTCAGTAGAGCTTCACATCAGGTATGTCAGGTACAAAGGGTCCGGACCCCAAGGAGTCACTGCTGCCGCGCAAGCCTCCTGGGGGAGAGGAGAAGTCGGTTCACAAGGCCAAGGGGAGCGCAGGGGGGTTGCACGTGGGTGGCACCCGGGCATGACCCCAGCAGGCCCAGCACAAGCTGCAGTGCCCATCCATGCCCAGGGAGCTGACAGTGCTGCAGACCCAGCCCCGGCTCCGGCCCAGGCTCCCCTCGGCCCTCTGTCATCGGCACAGCTTTGTGCACGCCGTGCTCTGCATCCTCTGACTCAGCCAAGTGCAGAGAGAAAATAATTGTTAAGAACATCTGTCTGCACTGAATGTGGAGGTTTTTTGCTGCTATCCCCTAGACGGTGTGATCCCAACACTTCTGTGCGTGCGGTATTATAAGTCAGCTAGAGACGGGATCAGGTGTGCAGGAGGGTGCGGGGGCCAGGTGCCAACACGATAACCTTTCTGCAAGAGACGTGGGCATCTCTGGACTTGGGCACGGCGGAGTCTCCTGGATCTTGTGCCCAGGGACACCTACGGATGCGACTCTGTTTGCTACTGGCCAGTTGCATCCGCACCTGACAGTGTTGTCCAGAAGTTACAACAGACAAGAAGGGGAACAAGGTGGGTGTTTTCCTTGGCGACCCTACACAGTTCCCTTGGGCCACTAGAGATCTGACCAAGGTGAAGTACCTGAGGCTCTTGCTCTGCCCACCCAGTTCTGTGTGGTTTCGTCCTTCCAGGATCTGGTGCTGCATCTTCCGTGGCCCTGTGGCTGCCACAGTCCTGGAACCCTGCGGGGCCAGCGCACCACCATCAGCAGACCCTCCCCGGAGGGTGGCAAGCTCCCCTGGGATCCCTGGTGCGCTTGGCCTTAGGACTTCCCTCCTGACCTGGAGCACTAGATAGGGAGGGGATGGGTGCAGTCTTTAACTATCGCTGGACTTTATAACCAGCTGGGGAGCACTGTAGCCATTACCTAAGCCAGAACCTCCCTGACCAGGGGAATGGGACGTGTCTGAATGTTCGTTTTGGGGAGAGTGTCCAGAATGAGCCTCATGCCTGCTAAGCTAATGCCCTACCACTGAACTGTACCCCCAGCCCCCAGTGCCCTGATTTTCTAATGTTCAGCAGGTCAGGAAAACCTGGAAGGTACCATCTCCCACCAGCGCTTGCCACCTCACACCACGCTGAGCGGCAGGGGTCCTTGGAAGGGCACCACCTGGGCCCGGCCAGCCAGCTGACCAGCCTCCACCACTGCCCTCCTCCAGACGCATCAGACCCTGAAGCTGCGATCGGTTTACTGGTCCAGCTATTCATTTATTCATCAATTAGCAGAGACTCTTGGGCCCAGGTACAGGAGATCTGGCCTCAACTTGCTGGTCCGAGGCTGCTTACTAGGAGGCCTTGTCATCAGAGCCAGACTTAACCACTGTGTAGAAGCAAATGGACTTAACACCCAAAACCAAACAGGAAAGGCATAGGATTTTTCTATGTAATTCCACCTAATTACGCCAAAAGACACAGTATTCCTTAGGGGCCACTGATCAGCAGGGAGTTGATAACAGTTGATAATCGGCAGGAAATTCGGAGGCCACCATCTGGCTATCGGGTCCCTCGACCCGGCTGTGTGCGGGTGCCTTTCCTGCCGAGCTCGTTTCCTGTGGTGACGCTAGTGTGGCTGTGGCTCTAAATCGCATGCACACCCAGAGAGCAAAAAGCGTGGAGCCAGAGGAAATACAGTGAACGAGGTAATGCTTCCTCGTCATCCTCTACACAGCTTATGAAATGGGAGCATTGTTAGAAACGGATGCGATTCTTTCCCTCGTGTGCGCCGCGCTTGGATTCTGCGCGCGGGGTCCCTGTGGGAGGAGGTGGAGGGCACACAGCCTGGGAGAGGAGGGCACGCAACAGACCCGGGGAGGCCGAGGGCTGTGGCAGGCACCATCTGTCTGGTTTTCTTCTCTCCAGCTAGTTACTCTTACTAACTTCCCTGGAAGTCGCTTCATTGCTTCCAGCCAGCTAAGCCCTGTGCTCTTCAGGCACACCTGTCTGCTAGCTTGGCAGCAGCCACAGCACGGTTACCAGGTGCAGCCTGCGGTTCTAAGTGTGCACTCGTGGTGGAACGGCTCACCGTCTGGCCAGCTAGCAGAGCATAGCTCACACCATGTCAGCGGTGAGGGCGCAGATGTGTCTCGAGAACACAATACACTGTCTCGGGCTACAGTCTGCTCGCTGCCCACAGAGCTCTGGCAGGTGACGCCACGTCTGCTGTACCTCTGCAAGCTCTGCTCGGCCGCTCCCCTCCCTGCCTCCCGGCCCTGGCCCCAGCCCTACAGCCACTCTTCCAGCCTCTCCTTCCGTGACTCACCTCCTCGGATTCCATGCAAGCGGGATCATGCGATCTATTTGTCTTTCTCCGCCTGGTTTGCGCCACTTAACGTAATGTTTCTTCACCAGATGAGGAAGGTGATCTTTCCATGTGATTACGGAGACTCAGGCAGCCTCCTCTGTGTCTTCTCCTGTCCCCTGTTCATCTGCAGGAGCAGACAGACGAGAGGATCCGTGTCATGAAATGTGTTGCAAACATCTTTTCTGACCCTGTGGTTGATCTTTTTGTACCTTTCATCGCATCTTACATTGAAAAGGAGTTTCTCATTCTAATGTGATACAGTCTGTTAATCCTTCACTTTGTAGTGTTTTCTGAGTCTTGACTAAGATGTTTTGATACCCCAAATTCATGGGAGATATTCTCCCATGTTACCTTCTAAAAGTCCTGGGGTTGTTACTTCAAATTTGATTCATATGGGGAGTTTGTATGAGGGTTAAGAGTCATTTTCTCCACATCTGTACATTCAGTTGACCCCCACGGTTCATGAAACAACCATCGCTTCGTCCGCACTACTTACAGGTTTGGATCTGTGTTTATTCTCTTCCACTGAACTATTTTTTGACCTTTGCATGAGTGTTACATTGTCTTACTCTAACTTAATTACAGGTCTTGGTATATGGGAACATAAATCATCCAGTGTTCCAAATATTTTTTCCATGTAGCTCTATAAATTTTAGATTTACTCTCTCAGTTTATACACAGACACACACACACACACACACATACACACACCACTCCCTGCTGAGATTACATTGCATTAAGTCTATAAATGTAGGGAAAATTGTTGACTTTACAAACAGATTTCCTATCCGTTAATATGGTGTGTCCTGCCGTTTAACTAAGCCTTTACTCTCTGTCACGATTTTTTTGTGTTTATTGACTGATTTTTTTAAAAAACTATTTTTGACGCAATTGTTAATGGGATAATTTAGAAGTATTCATGTCCTAATTGGTACTGATCATCCAATTAATTTTTACATTGAATTTGTCTCCAGTAGTTCTCCCAACTCGTTTATACATTCTACCAGTTTACCTGTAGGCCTTTTAGAATTTATTCACAAAAATATAACTTCTAATGTAAGTTGTACATTTTTACTTGCAGCCCTTACATTTCCCCTTGCAGCAATGACTGAGACACTCACAACAACCTTGTCTCCTCCTCAGTCTTTTTTTTCCTTCTGGTGCTGGGACACAGCTCAGGGCCTCAAGCGTGCGAGGCAAGCGCTCTACCACTGAGCTAAATCCCCAGCTGCGCCCTCCTCAGTCTTATAGGCGAAGTTTTCAAGGTTTTCTTGTAAAACACAGTGCTTGCTCTGTGTGCATGTATGTGTATAAGTGTGTGTGTGTGTGTGTGTGTGAGAGAGAGAGAGAGAGAGAGAGAGAGACATTCTATTAGCTTAAGCCAATTTGTTTTAATTCCTAGTTGAAAATATTTTTAAAAAGTCATTTATGGACATTTATTTTGTTAACTATTAGTATTATGATTCTAAGAAACCGGACATTGTAAAAGCAAAGCCAAGTAAGTCTCGAGATGCCTGCTTAGATTGCTGACTGTGAGCCTTTCCCTTTCTTGAAAATAGTCCTCTGCAGCAGAATACTGTGCTGCCTCAGTTCACGAGCTTTACTCTTTTGCAAACCAGAATCACGGGAAGAACTAAGCTGTGAACGGCGGTCCCAGTGTATTTCCCTCCAGTTTCGGCGTCAGGCAAACCCCACAAGCACCGACATAAACATTCTTACTACTTCCGGTTCAGAATATGTCCCTGTCTTCGTCGCGATTTTGCCTTGACCTGTGGTTTACCTAGAATCGCGTCGCTTAATTTCCAAACAGGGGCACTTTTCTGATTACTTTATTGTTGATTTTGAGTTATACTGCTTCCGGGTAATGCATTTGCCTTATTTCAATGGTGTAGACTTTGTTGGAATTTGCTTTGTGTTCCATCTCATGTTCTCATGTTCTCATGTTCTCATGTTTGGTGAGTGTTTCCCATGTCCGTGCAGATAGAGTATGCCTCTGTTATGGAGGCAGCATGACGGAAACGCTGCTGTCTTAGCCCTTCTCCTTGTCGCTAGACACAAGGCCTGACACTTGCAACCTAAAGGCGCAGAGGTTTCAGGTGCTTCGGTCCACAGAAACAGCACGCTGAACGGTCTGGGTGGAGGAAGGCTGCTCACGTCAAGGCAACCAGGAAGCAGGGGCGAGGAGGGCCGGGAGGGGACCTACCATTCCTGGTCACACTGGGTGGCCCACCTCTCCCACCAGCCCTACCTCCCAACAGCATGCCAGCTGCTAGATCTAAAGTTTAACAATGACCAACTTGCTAACGTTGAAGAGGGTTTGCTGAGCTCCTATTCATCTGTCTTTGTTTTGCCTCCTTCTGAAGGGTCATTCCGCTAGACGCAGTACTCTGCGCTGGAACTTACTTTCTCTCAGCTGTTGGGAATCATCTTCTTCCAGCCCCCACCCTTCCTGCTAAGGGTTGGCCCACCTTCCTTTAGAGGAAACTTGTCTATTTTTCTTCGGATATTATTTTTTAACTTTTGCTGTAGAAATTTTCTTATAATAATATAGACATATATGTTTAAATTTTCTTATTTAGAGTTTGGAGCACTTCTAGAGTCTATGGCTTAGTGTTTTCTCCACTCATTCACTCTCACTAGATTCTGTCATCCTTCTTCCTCTCTTCTCCTTTTGGGTCTCCATTATGACATGTGCTTAGAACTTTTGACCATATCCTATCTATTCTACTGAATCAGTTACTTTCCCATTGCTGAGACCCAATACCCAACACCCCCAATTTAAAGGAGGAGAGGTTTACTCTGGCTAATGGTTTGTGGGTATTCAGTCCATGGTTAGCTGGCTCTAAAGCAGAAATTGTATGGTAGAAGGGCCTGGCAGGGGACAGCTGCTCATCCATAGCATCCAGGAAGAAAAGAGATGGGGGAAGGAGAGAGGCAGAGAAGCAGTGGGCACAGGAAGACTCCCTTCTGGGTCACAGTCTCAGTGAATCACCTCTGTCTTCTAACAGCACATTCGGCTGTGAACTCGTCAGTGAATTAATCCTGCCCATAATCTCCCACCATGATCCAATCACCTCCCAAACCACCCCCCTGTAGCTGACACACATGAGACTTTTTAGGACATTTTAAATCTAAACCACAATGTTCTATTCCCAGCACCCTCAAAGTGCATTTAGTCCATCTCTAAGAATTGCCAGTCTTAACAGCACCGGCACTGCTGAAAAGGTTCAGTTCCAAGCCCCTGAGACTCAAGGCAAACTCTTAGCTGTGAGGCCCTGTAAAAATTAAAAAAGAAAGTTAAATACTTCCAACATACAATGGCACAGAGTAGATGCCCCCGATCTAGATGGCAGGAACAGGGGAGTGAAGGGAATCAGTCCAAAGCAAGACTAAAAACCAGAAGAATGAATATTAAATCCTATAGCTCCTTGTCCAGCACTTATAGCCACTTGTGGTGGGATGTGAGTTCCAAAAGGCTTGGGTAGTCCTGCCCTTATGGACTTCCCAGTTGCAGCCCTCATGGCCTCTTTCTTGGGCTGGGTCTCTTGCTGCCTGTGGCTTTCCTCAGCAGACGTTTTGTGTTTCTTCCATCTCCAACATCTTGGGGGCTCCACTGTATCTTTAGCTTCAGTCTCACAGCTCCAAGCATCACCCTCTCAGGGATTCCTGGAAGGGAGTATGACGCTATCACACATTTTTGCCTCCCTGGCCTTCTTCTGAAATCTGAGTGCAAGTGTCTATGACTCCATAACTCTTGCTTTCTGCATGCCCAAAAAACCTGCACCATGTGGATATGTCAAGGTCTGCTGCCAATTCAAGCAGTAACCAGATACCCTTGGGCCATATTGCAGCCACTTCTGAGTCCTGGGTGGTCGAACCTGGGAATACGCTTCCTTAGGAGGTCTTGAGTGAGCAGAGCACCCTGGGGTTCTTTTCCCAAAGCAAAGTCTTGCGAAGGAATTTATCCTTTTACATCCTTGAGCCTGTGATGAGTGGGGTCTGACCAGCTCCTGAAATGCCTTCAGGGCATCTTTCCTGTAGCCCTGATGCAAAGTATTTAGATTCTTTTCAATGCTAATCTTTTCTGCAACTATGCTTTCCTGGTCTCAATGTACAGATGCTTCTTTTCTGACCAAGTGCTACATTTTCACATCTTTCAGCTCTACTTTTTGCTTCTGATTCTCACTGTAGATCTGGTTAAAAGTCACCAGCAGTACCCAGGCCACAGCCTAAATATTGGGTGCCTTGAAATTTTCTCTGCCAGATTAGTCGACCTCCTTTAAATTCAGCCTCACACAAAGTCTTAGGGCACAGAGAAAACAGACAATATTTTTTTTATTAGAATGAAACATACATGGACTCAGTCTAGTTTCCAATAGAATCCTTATTCCCATCTGAAACATCATGAGCCTGGCCTTTACTATCTACATTCCTATCGGCAGTCTGGTCTTGTAAGCTCTGACCAGAATTACTGTACTAGGTCTGCTTGCAACAGTCTAAGGTTTCTTTAGCTTGCTTTTCCAACGCTTTCAAACTCTTCTCACAAACTAGTTCCAAAGGCTTCTGAGCCACTTTACCAGGTACAGTCACAACAACAACCCCTCTTCTCTTGTACCAGTTTTCTGTATATTATTTTCCCATTGCTGGAAAAAAAAATACTGGACACCCACAATTTAAAGGAGGAGAGATTTGTTTTGGACCACAGTTTCAGAGGTTTCAGTATGTGGTTGGCTGCCCACAGGCGGAAGAGGCCTGGTGGACGGGCACGGAGGAGGATGCTTACTCACCCCACGGCAGCCGAGAAGTGGAGAGAGAAAAGGAGGAAGAATACACCCTCCCAGTCATGACTCCTCCACAGTCAGTGTCCCATGACGCAGTCACCTTCCAGAAGGCCCGCCCCTGAACACATGAGGCTTTGGGGGACGTTTCAGACCTTCACCGTAACATTCACCGTGTCATAGTCATGTACAGTCCACCATGTCCTATCTAAATCTACTCCCCGTGTATACCGTTCTTTCATCTCGAGAGAGAAGGGACTAGAGTGCTCCAATCTGACTACCCAAATTATCTCTACTTCGATTTACTAACTCGTTTCTGTTCCTCAGCCCTTCTATTTAGGTCTTAATTTCATCATTACCGTTTTCAGATTTAGAATATCCCCTTGTTTATTTTTATAGTTTGCAGTTGCCTGATGAATTTCAATTTTTTGTTGAATTTGTTGAACTTAATGAACATAATTATTTTGAAGTTTATATCTGTTAATTCCAACATCTGGATTTTAGAGGGTTTATGTCTATTGTCTGTGTATTTTCTCTATTGTATGTTCATCATTTTCCGGTCTGCATGCCTGGTTATATTTAATTGAATACTGTACTTTGTGCAAGGAAACTCGTGGAGATAATTTAAGGATCTGGATGATATCATCTTCCACCAGAGAGAATTTCCTCTGCTTCCAACGGGCAGCTGAGGTGGGAGGATGTTACTCTCTTTCTTAGATTAAGTCAACTTGAACACAGGCGTTTTACAGGCTCAGGTCTTGTTCAGCCTTGTGGTGGCTCCTGCCATGCGGCCTGCCCACTCCAGCTGAAGACCTGGCAGCTTCACAGGCTGCTCCTTGGTCAGGCTGCATCCTCCCAGCGCTCAGGGACCAGCAAGCTTAGCTCGGGGGTGCAGCCCCCACTCTGGGATGGGCGGGTATCTGGATTCCAGACTTCACTTTGCCAGTAGAGCAGCCTCTCGATCTCTTGCTGCCTGCTGATTTGGTATTGTTTTCCAGCTTATTCTCTGTTCAGCCCAGATTTTCTAGAGCTGGAGGGTTCTAGTGGGCAGGCTGTCTACACAAACTGGCAGAGTGGAACGTACTCCGAAATTTGCACTTTAGATACTATTGCTAAAATTACATGGAAAGAAACATCTATTTGTCTTCTTAAAAATGCGCTTCAAGCTGTTTCAGGAGGGAAAGGGTGCTAAGGAGAAAGGACAACAGGCATGAACCAGGATGGGAAGATGAGTGTGCATCCCACACCCTCAGTCACTGGTTTTCGGAATCAGAGCCAAACCTCGCCTTATGGAAGAGACAAGAACAAAAACAGCAGATGCGGCCCACTTCAAGCTCTACTTCTATGAATGATTCGCAAGCAGTTTCTAAGGAGGAAAATACAGCTAATGATTTCTCTTTCTTCATATGGAAGATGTATTGTTAATGGGAAAATTTTTTTTAAATCGTTCTAAATTGCTATTTGAAGATTTCATATAACGATAAAAATAAACAACTTTAAAAGTAACTTTAAACGCTTGTGAAATGATGTTGAGAGCCTTGGGGACTGAGATGAACAAAAACATGCTTCCTTTATTTTCATAGAATTAGTTAAAATTTCAGGTAGGTACTGCGAAGATTCCTAAATTGAGTATTTATCAGTTTGAGTATTTATCTTTTTGTTTTTTGAAATATGATCTAAATTGCTAAGTTGCTGAGCAAGGCTGGGCTCAAACTTGTGATCTCCGCGCCTCGGCCTCCCACAATTCTGGTGTCACAGGTGTGCGCCACCACGCCCAGCTCATCAGTTTAACACCAAGTTGATTCCGATTCGCTAGTTTTACAAGCTTACCCAAATGTCAGAGTACTTAGTAATATTTCACTTTATGTTGTTTTATTGGGGATAAAAGCCAAAGTTTGCCTCAATTACTGTTAAGAAATGATTCGGATAGTCACGTCCTCCTCAGAGTTCCTGGGATGTGTGGATGTAGCATGTGAGGAGGGCTGCAGATGAAGCACGAGGTCAGAGGGCAGCAGGCTCTTCCTCACCCACGCAGCTCCGACCTTCACTCAGCCCGGGCGCGGTAAACAGCTCGGGCCCCAAGTTTTAGGAACGGATTGTTTCCCACACTGGACCCTCGCACCCACCAAGCAAGGTCATCTGCAAGTTTTAGTTTGAAAGCAAAGACGCAGAGGCCCTTCTGGGCCCCTCCTGGCCTGCACCTCCCTGATTCTGCTTCTTGCCGAGGCTCAGAACCAAGTGGTAAAGGAAGCACCGGAACTGGCGTGAGCTCCTTAAAGACAGCTGTGGCCACAGCCAGAGCTGCAGGATTTTTTTATTTTTTGTGGTGTTGGGGATTGAACCCAGGGCCTTCACACAGAGCTACATCCCCAGCCCTTTAGAAAAAAATTACTTTTTCAAGTTTTGAGACAGGGTCTCACTAGGTTGCTAAATTACCCAGGCTGGCTTGAACTTGAGATCTTCCTGCCTCAGCCTCTCTTTTAGCAGCATGTTTGCTTCTACCCCGTTAGAGTCTCCTGCCTATGTGACCCGCTGCAGTTCTGCTCTACCATCCTGCTCTGCCGCAGTACCCCCGGCCCATCATCTCCACCCTGGAGCTGCAGGGATCTGTCTGCAGCTGGGTTCTGGGTCCCTCCTCCACCCAGGGTAGGGACGTTGGGCATCGGACGGAGCAGGGTTCCAACAGCACTCGCTGCAGACTCGGACAGGTCCCAGTTGGCGAGCGAGGGTGCCGTGCTGGTCACCTCCGAGGCTTTCTGTCTTTGCAGAGGGGGTGCGGGAGGCTGTGAGCACCCCGGGCCACAGTCAGTTAGTGGGCATTTTGGACACAAGCTTCAGTCACGGGGGGCTGGGGCTGGAAAGAAACCTCACCCCAAGTCTCACCATGTCACGGTGATCCTTGCTGGGTAAATATGGAACACCCAGATTAGCTGTTATTTTTCATTTCAAGAATAAAGAAGTTGTAATGAACTGTTTCTACACCAGATGGTGGAGTTTGCTTTCCTTTGGCTTTTTTTTTTTTAAGAGAACTTCCAAAATCCTTGTCCATTTTATATATCCAGCTGCTTTCCGGCTGATTCACACCAGGCAAGAACAGTTTATGTATGACCTTTTCACCCAAGACTGTAGCATAATAAAAAGGCCCACTTGTCACCTGCCTGCTCCTGAAGTGGAATCTGAGCTGTTTAAAGCTCAGACCATCCTTGCCGTTACAGGAACAGTGTTTAACAACTATGGTTGCTTTTAGATGAATGCAAGTTATCACATAGATCTTCAGCTTTTAGTTATATGATTATTGGCCTGTTAGCCAATGTCAATTATACAGTTTCCCGACTGCAGTTTTTGAAATAATACGTCGACTCTTAGCAGTCATGAGGAACCAATCCGTGCTCTTCTTTTACATGTTATTTATCTTGTCTTCATTTTATTTTTTTCTTATAAAATTTAAAAGCTGAAATCTAAAATCTCGTGGAGCTTGGAGTGCTAACATTCTTCCTGAGATGTTTGATCTAATTCGTGCTTTGTGTTCAACAAGTGTTGAACGCCTGCTCTGGGGAGAAGGCTCCTCTCAGACGTGGAAGAAAGGGACCCAGCTCTGTGGAGACAGTGCTTGCCAGGGCTCCTTTCCATTTTACTTTCATACACTGATTTAACATGTACTATGTTACTAGCATGTGGCGCAGAAGCAGCCCATCTCCCTCGGTTCTTATTGTGGGACGGGCATTGCTCAGAGCACCTCGCCTCGATTACTTACTTAACATTTGAAAACCTTTCTGAATAAAATACCATTTAGCCCTGTGTGCAAAGGAGTGTTCTGCACCCATCACCCACCCAGAGCACCCAGGCACAGGTGGCTGAGGCCGCCCAGGCTTCCGGAGCCCAGCAGTCCAGGTTCCCCAGGCCAGCAGGGGCCTGACGCACACCACAAAACGCTGGGTCAAGCAGGAGGGACTCTGAGCCTCTCTGCCCCACGGTCCCCTGAGGCTGTGGGCACAGGGGCCAGAGGGCCCGCAGGGAGCTGGCACAACTCGCACTGGCCGGTGGCCACTTGCTGGCCTGCCGGGCCTGTCCGTGCCACTGGAAGAGCCAGAGGCCTCTCTCCTAGGGAGGCCGCAAGTGTGTGGCATTCCACTGGGGAGGGGTCAGGCCTAGCTGAGGACGGCCAGGGCCCCGCCCCACACAATCCTGGTCCCTGGGCCAGCGGGTCCCTTGGCACCCAACAGACTTCTGTAGTTTGAACACCAGGCCACCAAAGGAGACCGTGTGCCCTGGCAGACGGTCCTTAGCTCATTTGTGTCGTTAGCTAGCTGGAACCCATCAACCAAGGGCTGGTCATGCTGTCCCTTTCTCTCCCAGAAACCAGCACGAGCTTCCACACATTTACAAAGTGACTATGTCTTCACAGAGCCCCTTCTCCCAGTTCCCATCTGGCTGTGCCACTTGCAGGGCAGTCTTGCCAGGTCCCTGGTCTGCACCTGGGCCCAACCAGGGCAATTCCTGGCCTGGGGCCGCTCCTGGTGACACTGCGCCCACCTCGCCCATCCAACACAGCCATTTCCCCATCTTCTGGGCCTGTGTCCTGTGCTCACTGGATACGTCAGTTACACTGAGGTGGCAGCTTGTACGTGCAGCTTAATAAACCCCAACAAGCACCAGCCAGCGCACTTTCTCCTCCTGGAAGCCTCCAGCGCCCGAAGCCGGAACATCTGGGCCACAGGGCGCCGGATCCTTTCGGGAGAACACAGTCATCAACCCCGGAACCTGACCTGGGCCCCAGAGGGCAGGGCGGGGAGAACAGCCCACCTCCTCCTAAGCAAGTCCTGCTCTTGCGTTGAATCCGGGTCAGCCACAAGTACCCCCACACACACCACAGACACACACAGCGTGAAATTCTGTCCCAAACTCTGCTTAGCCGGGCTCCGCTCCTGACGGGGCATGTTGGAAAGTGCCTAGCGGAAGTCTGGGTGTCTCTTGTTTTGCTTTTTCCACTATGGGATTGAACCCAGAGCCCTCGCACTGAGCTATATCCTTAGCCCTTTTTTTCTTTTTTTATTTTGAGACATTGTCTCACTAAGTCACTGAATTTCCCGGGTTAGGCTTGTACTTGTGATCCTCCTGCCTCAGTTTCCCGGAGTGTTGGGATTGCAGAGAGTACTGGAAGGTGAGCAGGAGTTTTTTCAGGCGAGAAACAAGTTTGTAAGCGTGTGGTTGTGTTCGCGTGCATATGCACACGCTGGTGACAGTTAATGGATAAGTGACTAGTACTGCAGATACAGTGAGGTTTGCAGCAAGTGGCGCCGGGACTTGGAGACCTTGCTCCCATGCTCCTCACTCTGGGTCCCGGTGGGCTCAGACTGAACCCCCGCTGCATTCCTGCCCACCATGGACTCGGGGACCCGTGGCTCCAGGGCACGTTCTCCAGGACGGGAGTGGGGACTCACAGAGCCACGGCCTGCACACTGTCCCTCTGTGCCACCCCTGGCCAGAGCAAGACAGCCCCAGGGAGTGAATGTCCACTTCACTCAGGGACACGGCGGGGACAGAAGGGGGACTGGGCGCAGACTCACATCACCCGCCCTGGGAGAAGCCCAGTGCTGATGGAGGCCTGAGGGAGGGTGGTGGGTCTGGAGGGCTTCAGGGCACAGACAGCGGCAGGTGGCATGCAGAGAGGCCATGGGACCTGGGACCAGTGGAGGGGAATGACCTTGTCACAAGGGCAGTTGGGGGGGGCCTGGGGGGCCCTGCAGGGCTTGGCTGCCAGCCCCACCCTGCGGCACACAGGAGCTTGTGGTGGCTGAGAGGAAACTGCCGCCCACTGCCAGGGACAAGCAGAAGCCCTTGAGGACAGGACGGGCTTAAAGCCAGCGTCACCCTGGGCACACATGCCCACACTCCCTCTGACGGGCCAGGCGCGTGGACGCAGCTGAGCTTTGACAGCGTTTGGTTCCTGCAGGGTGCAGCTGAAGGCGCGGGGCGCTGGCCACAGACCGCAGGGTGAGAAGGAAACCCCAGAGAAAACCCCAGTACTCGCTTCCGAATCCAGCACAGCCAACCTCTGTCTAGCACATCGCCCAACTCTAGGCTCAGTTTCCATACCTACAAATGGGTTCCTCTACTTCATAGCGCTTGGGAAGCTCAAAGGACGTGATCTACACAAAACCCTGAGTCACCGAGTATTAGCAACCTGTTTGTATAAGCTGTTTTATTCACATAACCTGTCCCCCAACACACATATGTTTTGAGAGGAATTCTCACTATGTAGCTCAGGCTGGCCTTGAACTCACTACATAGCCCAAGCTGGCCTCCAATTCAGGCGATCTTCCTGCCTCAGCCTCTCAGGTGCTGGAATTACGGGCGTGCACAGCCATGCCCGGCTCTAGATCTGCTTATATTGAAATTTATGGTAACTGAAGCATAGAAACAGGAACCAGACCCTGCCTGGATGTCCCCAACTTTATGAGGGAGGAGTAGGGGGTGACTTGAGCTGGCTGGGAAGATGGGCGTGACCTAAGGGAGTGGCCAAGACCAGATGTCGGCCTGGAGTGAGAAATCCAAATGCCCTCTTCTCACAGGAGCTGAAAAACTCTCACAAGAACGGAAATGGAGTAAATGGAAACGACACGCTGAGCTTGCTGTCTTGCCCCTGTAGCCCCCTGCTCTCTAGCCCACGCTCTACCTTCAGCTGGCTCCCTACCTACTTCCTTTTCAGATCCCTAGTTGCTCCGCTATTTCATTTATGTGGCAGAACCAGTTTCTTTGTCTTTTGTTACTTAAATAAATTTCTTAACATAAGGCCCTAAGTTCATCCTTTCAAATCTTCGCTGGCAATGAACAATAATCTGGAACTTAGTGGGCTCCCTGCACAACCAGAGCACAAACAGACTCTGGTCTCCCTGCCCGCCAATGCTTAGCTGGTTCTGCTGATTATTCCACTTTTAATGGTGCGAAACTGTCGCCCTTTCCGTTGAAACCATCCTCTGAATGTGGAATTCCGGTCTTTTCCTTCGTGGTCCCCAGGGGAGCAGCAGGACACTGGGTAGGACATGCAGGAGGTGCAGAAGATGTATTTGCAACTCGTGGCACTTTCACTAGATTGTTTGTCAGGCTGGGCCTCGAGGGGAGCCCTAGGGCAGCTGGGGTTTGGGGCGGACCCTGGTGCAGGCAAGGGCATGAGCGGAGGGAAAGAAAGAGTTTG
>PVJO010024298.1:0-24593 GCA_004026905.1 Hystrix cristata | reverse complement strand
CTGTGATGCCCCCTGCTTTTCCCCTGTTGCTTAGGATCGTTTTTGCTATTCTTGGTCTCTTCTGGTTCCAGATGAAATTCATGATTGTCCTTTCTAATTCTTTGAAGTATGTTAGTGGTATCTTGATTGGAATTGCATTAAATCTGTATAGTAGTTTAGGAAGTATAGCCATTTTCACTATGTTGGTTCTTCCTACCCAAGAACATGGGATGTCCTTCCATTTTTTGATATCCTTTTCAATTTCTTTTTTTAGGGTGCTGTAGTTTTCGATGTAAAGGTCTTTTACTTCTTTTGTTAGATATATTCCTAAGTATTTTATTTTTTTGTGTGCAATCTAACCTGTTTCTTTAATTGCAAAACAATTTTTTGAGGCAGGGTCTCACTATGTAGTTCGGGTTGGACTTGAACTCACTATGTGCCCAGGCTGGCCTCAAACGCACAATGATCCTCCTGCCTCAGCCTCCCAGGTGCTGGGAACAAGCATGCACCATCACATCGATCTGAATTGCAAAATTATTAATAGTACCTCAGTATAGCAATTGGCCTACACTGGTGGGAGCTACAGCCCTTGAAGGATGTAGCGGTGAGTGGGCTCTGGCAGAGGCAGGGAAAAGCAGGATGTCAGAAAGCTGTGTGATCACAATGTGATTTCTCCTCTTTGACATTTCAAACTTCAGTAGAGTATCTGCATTCATGACATGCTTTATCCAAGAAGACCTTTTCATGGACTCTGATTAGGAACAGAGCAAAGAGAACCACTACAAAAGCAGGAGTAGAGCTGGGCGACCATGAAGAAATGAGACAGAGAGTTCCCAGAAAGGGTGGGAAAGACTTTTTACTCTCTTGAGCCGTTGAAGATGGACCAAGTCCCCCTCTGTCTTTGAGGACCAAGAAAGCTCTGGTTGATACCTGACCTGCACGTGCTTTCATGCATCCACGTTTTAACCCACTAGGTTGATACAGAGTTTAGTTCTCAGAGGACAATCTTACTTCCCAGATCCCTACCTCACAGTGGCTTTCATGCAGTGCCAGTAAAGGCTGTAAGAAAATTAAGGTAGGGAGGGCAGGCCATAGCTGAAAGATGGGACAGAAAAAGGTAAGCAGAGGGAACAAAAGCAATGACAAGTGAGCTAAAGGTATCTAAAATCAGTCCATGCACTGCATTATTGGCATCTTTTGTATAGATTATGAAATTTATATAGATTACTGGTACTGGGGAATGAACCCAGGAAGCACTGAGCTACATTCCCAGCCCTTTTCTTTCTTATTCTGAATTAGGCTGGCCTCAAACTTGCCATTCTTCTGCCTCAGCCTCCTTAGTAGCTAGGATTACAGGTATGTGCCACCATGCCCAGCCAAAATCTTTTTTTAAAATCTGGATATAATGCACATATAAAAATTGCCATTATAAAAGGAAACATTCTGTGTTTTTTAGTCTATTCATAAATTTGTGCAACCATCAATACCATCTGGTTCTCATTTTCATCACCCCAGAAAGAAACTGCACCCATTAGCAGTCGCTCCCCATGACCACTTTTTCACAGGCCATGGCGATCAGCTACTTCCTGTCTCTACAGATTTCACATACATGGAATCACACAATATATATGACCTTTTATATCTAGCTTTTCCCACTTACACAATGTTTTCAAGACTCCTTCATGTTGTAGCATGTACCAGCAATTAATTCCCTTTGTAGATGAACAGTAGTCCCTTGTACAGATGTAGCACATTTTGTTGATCCATTTATTAGTTAATGAACCTTAATTGTTCCCACCTTTTGGGTATTATTGAATAATGCTGCTGTGAACATTCATGTACAGGTTTTTGTATGGACATATATTTAAATTAACTTTGGTATACACCTAGGAGTGGAATTTTAACTCCATGTTTGACATTTTGAGAAATAAGTTTTTCAAAGTGGCTACACTGTTTTATAGTCCTGCCAATTATGAGTGCTTCGATTTCTTTATACCCTCCCCAATACTTATTGTTCCTTTTTTTCCCTCGCCAGCCTACTAAGTGTGAAATTGTGTCTCTCTGTGGTTTTGATTTACATTTCCCTAATGGCTAGTGATGTTGATCCATTTTCATAGGCCTTTTGGTCATCTATAACAACTTATTTGGACAATATAAGTTCCAATCAATTGTGCATTTTTACAATGAATTATCCCTTAATTGTTAAGTTGTAAGATTTCTTTGTAACCTGGATAATAGATCCTTACTCATGTGTATTATTTGCCGATATTTTCTCCTACCCTGCAGGTTGTCCTTTTCACCTTCTTGATAGTGTCCTTCGATGGGCCAATGTTTTTAATTTTGATGAAGGCCGAATGGCATCACGGGTGGGTAAAATATACTCCCACCTATGAAAATTTTCAGTTTCCCGCGAAAATATGTACTTTGGCATAACAGTGGCTGGCTGTGTGTCTCAGTAGCTGTGCTGGGGAAATACAAGAAGCAATTTTTATGTTCATCCACTTGGAGACAAACGGTAAGGTGTACGCCTGTATGCCAAAGTGTGAACAAGTGAGTTTTAGCCCTGGTATGTGCTGTGTTACATTTTCATGTATTTATAATTTTTTATTACATGTTTTCTTTTTATTTTCCTTGTAGAATTAGCCCAATTCAGTATAAAATTGCATGAAAATCCACTTTTACAACTTTGAGAGGAGGTCAGAAGTACATCAGGCGACTTGGCTATCAGTGATGACTTGGAGCATGTGAGCCAAGGGAGTTAGCAAGAGATGACAGAGACAGAAGTACAGAATGAAGATCTTGATTTAGAAGAAGAGGAAAGCAGTAATGTAAATAAGTATCTGACTAGTCAAAAATGCTACAAAATGGCTATGTATATCTGAACAATCCAATGTTAGAAGTTGGAAAATGTTATTAGGTTCTTGGCAAGGGCGAAATCTATTGGACAGAATGCCAGTACTGCAATTCAGTGTTGGAAATTGTAACGGGCTATATGTTACAAGATGCTGCGAAACACACAAATAATGAAATGCAAGTAAAACTTTCTGTATGCACCAATAGTTGTACTTGAAAATGTGTATTATGATACCTCACTATCTGAATTAAACTGGGTGTGGCGGTGCACAGCTGTAATCCCAGCACTCAGGAGGCAGAGGCAGGAAGATTGCCAGGAGTTTGAGGCCAGCCGGGGCTACATAGTGAGCTCAAGGCCAGCCTGAACTACATAGTAAGCCTCTGTCTTTAAAACAAAAACTAAAAAGCATTCATAGGATTGCTGTACTTAGCAGTGCTTTCTCATGGTGATCGCAAGAATGTAGGGAAGCGATGGGTGCAGGCCTGAGATTTGTAATAATGTAAGAACGACACTGAGATTTGGTTTCCTTCGAAATTGCCTGAGGTTTGATGACAAAACCACCTGCCATGAAAGAAAAGGAACACGTAATCTGGCTACTATCCATTCATTGCTTGAGAGCTTCATGTCAAGCTGCCAAACAATTTACACACTATCTGAATACATGACTATTGATGAACATCTTGCAGCATTTCATGGTTGCTGTAGCGTTCGGCAGTATTTGCCAAATAAACCTTCAAAATATGGTATAAAATATATGCCTTGGTAGATGTGAAGACATATATCTCCAATTTAGAAATTAATCCTGGAATGCAGCCAACAGGTCTTTATTCCTGCAGTAACAAACCGAATGATGTTGTGAACAGACTTGTTGCTCCCATCTCCCAAACTAGTCAGAATGTGACATTCAACGGACGATCGGCTTACCCATTACCTGCTGATGTCACATTTGCTGGGAGCACCAGTAAGAACTATATGCAAGAACAAAGTGGAAATCCCCAATGAAATGTTGCAAGTTCAAAATAGAGCATTGTATAGTACAGTCTTTGGATTTCACAGAGACATAACGTTGGCCTCAGATATGGCAAAGAAAAACAAGGTGGCACTGCTGATGTCAACACTGCACCATGATGGCAAGATTGGGAAAGATTCCACTACACAAATGAAGCCAGAGTGGTAACCTTTTACAACAAAGCCAAATTAGATGTTGATGAGCTAAGCAGGAACTGTGATGTCACTCAAAACACAAAGTGTTGGCCAGTGATTGTGTTTTACTTGATCCTAAACATGTCTGGCATAGTTTCATAGTTTGCAAAGAAAATAAGTGCAAAGTATCGCGGAGAAATTTTCTTAGAGGACTGGGAAGGGAACTGATAAAGGATCACTTATAATAGAGGAAGAACAAAATTTTTCTGCCCAAGGAACTATGCAAAAAAATTCTGGAACAGACTGGAGAACTGACAGGTGAACAGGCAGGTGCAATGTCACAAAGACTTACTAGGACAACAGGAAAACAAGAAAGATGTCAACTGTGTCCTAAAAAAGGGCCAGGAAAATAAAACACACATGCTTAGTGTATGTGTGTATAACTATGTGTTCCATGTGTGCTATGTGTATTCTGTAGGGAACATGCAGTGTATGGTACATGGAACATGTATATTGTGTGCGGAATGTGTATTTGTCACGTGTGAAGACTGCCTTGTGTGTGAAGCAAAAATCACTTCTTCGGTAAGCTTTTCTTTGTATTTTCATTGTAGCTCACATAGGAATTTATTTCTGCTATTATTTTTTAGGTTTTGTAAGCAAGTATATGGTTGAGGTTAATGATGATGATGTGCATTCTAAATATTCATTACATATTTGATACTTTATTTTATTGATATTTTATTCTCTTGCTAAGTGCACATTGAATAATATAGTAAGAAGCTCCTGGCAAAAGAGGAAGATAAGAGAGGTGACAAATGCAGCCTGCCACACAGGAAAGGAAAGTTAAGCACACGTTCTGCCAGTGTAAGTGAGCCGTGTGAATGGAACACTCAGTTCTCATGTGTGAAGACCACTATGAGTGTGACAACTGAAGCAAAGATTATTGCTGTGGTAAACTTTTGTTTGTATTTTAATTGTAGCTCACACAGGAATTTATTTCTGCTGATATTTTTTAGGTTTTGTAAGCAAGTAAATAGTTGACATTGAAAATGTTGATGTGCATTCTAAACACTCATTACATATTTGATATTTTATTTTAATAACATTTTATTTTCCTGTTAAGCACACATTGTTTAATATAATAAAACTCATAAAATTAAAATCAGTAATTCATCAATAGAAATACTTCTGAAAAATAAATGTGGGCATTATATGCCCTCCATAATGCATCTATCAAAGACATTGGCTGTGAGGCCCCTAAGAAACTGTTGCCTAATCCAAGGTCATTAAGATTTACATCCAAGTCACATCATTTGTTAAAAATTCTATTCTTGGGATTGGAGATTTAGCTCAAGTGGTAGAGAGCGCTTGCCTGGCAAGCACAAGGTCCTGAGTTCAAGCCCTAGCACGCCACCCAAAAAAGTCCTATTCTTTCCTCATTGCACTGTCTTGGCAACCTTATCAAAATCAATCACTATGGAAGTATGGGTTATTTCATTATTTCTATCCCATTTACCTATCTGCCCATCTTTGTGCCAGTACCACCCTGCCCTGATGGCTGTGGCTTCGCAGTGAGTTTAGGTATTACGTGCGAGACCTCTGATTTAGGTCTTCTGACTCAAAATTGTTTCAGCTATTCTGGGTCCCCTGAACCGCCACATGAATTTTAAGATCAGCTTTTTAATTACAACAAAGAAGACAGGTAGGACTTTGAAAGCCATCATGTTAAGAGCTATAGATAAATTTGGGAAGTACTGCCAATATTAACAGCATTGAGTCTTCCAATCCATCAACACAGTGTATCTTTTCATTTAATTAAATCAAAGCATATGTGCTCAGAAAGAAAACTTATTCTCAAGTATTTTTGATGCTATTGTAAATGGAATTGTTTCCTATCATTATTAGATTTTTCATCACAAATGAAGAGAAATATACTTTAATTTTGTACATTGGTCATTTATCCTTCAACTTCACTGAACTTCATTAGTTCATGTAATTTCTTAGTGAATTCTTTGGGACTTTAGGATAGAATATCATGACATCTATAAATACAGATAGTTTTACTTCCTCATTTCCAATGTGGATGCCCTTTGTTTTGCTGGCTAGAACTTCCAGCTGAATGTTAACTGGAAGTGGAAGAAGTGGCATCCTTGTCTTGTTCCTGATCTACAGGAAAACATTTTCAGTCTTTTACCAATCAGAATGATGTTAGATGGGCTAGGAATATAGCTTAGTGGAGGAGCATCTGCTTAGCATGCCTCAAGGTCAATCAGAAGTGACTGTTTGGCATTTTCAGGTCTTTTCTGGGCACATGCATAGTAGTTTAAGCATGCGCTTGGCCTGCTAGATTCCCAGAAATATGTCAGAATCATCCAAAGGCCCCTATGGACAACTGATTTCCTACTTATTCTTTTTAAATTGTTTTAGTCAGCCTGTTGTTTGCCCTCAGTTGTTATCTGTGCTCATCTTTGTCCATTTTGTGTGGCTATATTACAGTACCTGAAACTGGATACCTCATAATGATCAGAAATTGGCTCACAGTTCTTGGGGCTAGGAAGTCCGGCATCAAGGTATTAGCATGTGTGTTATAAAACAGTGGACGGAATCACGTGGAGAAAAGGCAGAGAGAAGGCAGGAGAGAAACTAAAAGGGGATCAAGCTTCCCTATTTATAAACAGTCCACTCCCATGATAACGGCATCAATCCAGCCCCTCCAACCTCATGGCAAGCACAAGGCCCTGAGTTCGATTCCCAGTGCCACCCCTCCAGCCTGGAATATGTAGCAAAATTCTGTCTCAAAAACCCAAAAAGTAAATACAATTGCCATAGATCATTTAACAAACATATCCAGTGAGTTCTGAGTCAGGTGAAATAATAGCAAACCTCATAACTGAGATTTTTCCAAAGGTATTAGCCAGCTTTGCAGTATTATAGTGAAATACACAAAGTGCTTAATTTAGAAAGGTACTTTGGCTCATCATGGTTCTAGAGGTTCCAGTCCAAAATTAGAGCGCCCCATTTCTTTGAGCATGTGGCCAGGGCAGAAAATCATGGCAGAAGTGTGTGGTACAGTGGAGACAGTCCTGTCATGATCCAGGAAGCAGAAAAAGAGGATGAGGCTGGGGTTCCACAGTTCCCTTCAAAGGCACACCCCAGGACCTGAGGACCTCTCCCCAGGCCATACCTATTAAAGTCCATACTACCACCCTAGGATGAGACCTGTAACATGGACTTTCGAGGACACTACTCATATTCAAGCCACAGCACCAAGGAACTGCCAGGCACATCAAATAATAGCACTTATCTGTGAGATGGGCTTTGGAAGGCATCAAACCCTGTTCTGCCCCCTGCACAAGTTGCTAAGACACTGATTCTCATTGAGATTGCTGTTTTTCTAGGCTATCATGGGACTGGAAAAAAATACAAGACTAATGCAAGTTAAAAATGCCAAAAATCTTGCTGTCATTATCAAGATTAAACTGTTTTTCTTAAATACACATTTCCAGGGTTGCTGCAAGCCTTTGGTTAATTTCCAGAGTTCTGAAAAAGCTGATTTTGACACTTTTTTGCCAGGTTGTTGATTTCTCAAAAAGAGAATTTTCAGGGATCCTTATTCCATTATTCTGGTTGCTACCTCATAAGATCTCCACTACACAAATACTACACCAAGTAGAGTCCTCTGAACCTGGCTTTAGCCATGCGTGGTGGCACATGCTGTAATCCCAGCATTCAGGAGGCTGAGGCAGGAGGATTGCCGCAAGTTCGAGGCCAGCCTGGGCTACATGGAAGGACACTGTCTCAAAAAAAAAAAAAAAAAAAAAGGTTTTTTTTGAACCTGTCCCTGGGGTGGGGATATTGCTAACAGAAGCTTGGGCAATGACAGGAAAATAGCTCGAATT
The DNA here is from genome assembly GCA_004026905.1 of Hystrix cristata. Taxonomy (NCBI): domain Eukaryota; kingdom Metazoa; phylum Chordata; class Mammalia; order Rodentia; family Hystricidae; genus Hystrix; species Hystrix cristata. The sequence goes on along the minus strand of PVJO010024298.1, from coordinate 16,718 downwards.
CCCAAGATTCTCGTTACCATGACAACAATTGGGAATTTACAAATTTCAGAAAAAATTGTAGTTGGAATTATTTGTAGCAGTTCCACTTATCCATTTTTATTACGAAATCGACATTTTAGATCATCTTACAATATGTTAACTAGCATAATTCTTATCATTATTCACAATCTTTCAAAGCATCTGACTCAGGGAGAGACTTTCCCTCCCCTTTAGAGTGGAGGAAACAGACATTCAGCAAGTTTGCAGCAGAGCTAAGAATCTAGCGAGTGTCTGGTATTTCCTAAACATATTCCAACTCACTCAGTAAATAATAAAGCTTAAAATCCCGGGGATTCAGCAAGTACCAGACTCCAGGCTGCAAATGGCTGACCACCTGATGTGGGTCTCAAATGTTTTATGATTCCTCTACCCCTATTTCTGTAAACTTTCTCTTGTCCATCCACGGGTCCCCCTTCCATCTTCCACACTTTCACAAAAGGCTAAACGGTCTAATTTCTAGAGTCAACACTGCTTTTTGGGGATGCTTTCGACTTGGTAGAGCTCATTTCAAAAAGTAACCGAAGCCTTCACTTGGCACATTCACTCTCACCCCACGCTCGGGCGCCAGAAACAACACCTGTGGCGGAACGGGCCACGTTAACGCACCCTTGCTTTCTCTCGCCGGTCCAGAGCGCCGCCCAAACCGCACCAGCATCTCCGCTACTTGCCCGCAGCCCGCCAAGACCTGGATAGACTAGCGCCGAGCGGATTCCAGCCAGCAGTGTCTCCCAGGCCTTTGGTTGCTTAGCAACACCACAGGAAGTGACGCCAGCCGTCGCCGAGGAACCAGGAACGCTCTTCTCTCGACAGTGGGACAGGAGAACGGAGAGTGCGCCTGCGCCGGAAGTAGGGGCCTGGCGGATGGCTGGGTGGTGCTTGTGGGCCGGCGCCGTGACGCGGCCTGCGGACTGTATCCGCGCTGGCAGAGTGGGCGCCAGGTGCACTGCAGACTGCCCACGCCGGGCCTGGGTCAGTGAGGAGCCATCGGCCCCGCCCGGCCTGCTGTTCCAATCCCCACCTGGTGTGCGCCTCCTGCTGGGCGGTCGACCCCCAGCCAGGCCCGACGCCTACCTTCGGGCTGGCCCCGGCAGGTGTGTGACTGCGAGGCCTACGCTTGGTGTGTGCGGCCCACAGACCTCCTCGCGGGTGGAGTGTGACGGGCAGAGCCCTCTCGGAACTATAGAAACCCGGGGATGGAAGGACCATAGCTCAGAGGCAGAGCGTTTGACTGCAGAAACCCAGGGATTAATGAATATAAGAGCTGTTTTTTAAATTCTTAGTTTCTGAGGCATGATCAGGGCTCGATGGTCTGATTTTTTTTTTTTATAAGAATGTTAAAACTTGATGTTATCCCCAGAACATTCATTTCAGGATCTTTAAGATATTTTAAGTAATAAGTATAGTGAATTGAATGTTTTGGAGACCAGTCAAATCTTTAATGACACAAAAATCTGTAGAGTGTTCTAACACATAATTGTGCTGTTTTTCTTCAGGGTGTCTATCGGATGTTCCGCAGTAATAATGCTGGTAAGTATGAAAGGATCAATAAGATATCTGTAGCTAGAACCCTGTGCACATACAACACGTGGCTTTTTGGAAGCATAAAATGTGTGGAGAACTAGAAAGAGAGAGATTTTACCATGTTTTGCAGTCTAACAATAGCATGCCACAGTTCTGTACAAGATCCAGTTCTCCTCGGTCAGAGATGAATTACAGCAGTAGCCAGGATGGCAGCAATTTTGCCTCAGTTTCCCAGGCACTAGTTCCCACAGGATGCCGCAAAGCAAGCCAGGAGCCATGTGGACTGTGGACTGTGTTGTTTTACAGGACAGGGACCCTGCGCTGGGGAAACTCAAGTTTTTATTGGAGCAGGCAACAAACTTCCCTTTTAAGGCCGTTGTCTGTGCAGACATCCTTGAGACAGACCAGACCAATGGGCAGTGATAACATTGCTTGTAAGATATGCAGAGATTACGGAGGGTTATCTCCCAACAAGAATTCCCTGGAGTTGTAATTAATTACAAAAAGTATTGAACCTTATAAGCTTTGATGTCTGTAATTTGCAGTTTGACATGGTCGGTTATCATTTGACTTTAAATTCCAGGTTGCAACTCTAATCTGGGCACAGAAGTTCATCCACAGTAGTTATTTGCTCTTTGCCTCCCACTCTTATTTTTTTGTTGTTGTGAATTTAAGATGGTAGTATTTGCAAACTGATCTGAAATAGTTTGTTATTCTGAATAAATTTTTAAAAATAAAATCAGCAAAGTATAAGCTACAGTTAAACCAATCTTCATGACCCTATCACTGTACACATAAACACTTATTTTGTAAAACAAAACTGGGGTTATACCATAAACACTATTTTGTGACTTCCTTGTATAACTTGAACCACCTTAGCTTTTACCGATTGAATAAATTTTCCATTGTAGAGTTACAATAATTAGATTACTCCACGCACATATTTTAACCAGTCTCCAATTCTTGGATGTCTATGGAGTTTTCCTTTCCATTATTGTGAAAGCTGTTGTTATGCAGTGGAAATATTCAAGATACACAGATGCTTGTGCTTTGGGAGAGAATAGTCAGTGAATGTTTTTGTAGGCAGGTAAAGTGGTACATAGCTGTAATCCCACCTCTGGGAAGCTGAGGCATGAGGATTTCAACTTGGAGGCCAGCCTAGGCTACAGAGCAACCTCCTGTGTTGTGAGAGCCTGTCTCAAAACAAAATAACCCAAAAAATCCAACTCTGGAATTTGAATAAATAGATTTTAAAGTAGATTCACATTCTTAAAACCAAAACTTTGTCTGTTTCCTTAAATTTTGGAGACTTTTTTTCAGATACATCGCTAAATTGCTACATGTTTATTGACAATAAAATGTGGTATTTCACTATTGCTATCATTATTTCGGTGGTACTAGGGATTGAATTTAGGGATTTAGGGCCTTCTCACTGAGCTACATCCTCAGCCCTTTTTAAATTTGGGGCAGGGTCTCAGTCACTAAGTTGCCCAGGTTGGGCTCAAACTGGTGATCTTCCTGCCTCAGCCTCTCAGAGTGCTGAGATTGCAAGCATGTGCTACCATTCCTGGCTTTCTTTTTTAATAAGTAAAAAGAAAAACTGGAATTTGGAAATCTCAATCACCTTAGTGCTTTTTTTTTTTTTTTTTTTTGGTGCTGGGGCTCGAACTCAGGGCCTTGCACTTGCTAAGCAAGCACTCTGCCACTGAGCTAAATCACCAACCCCTGAACTTTTTTTTTCAGTACACCAATTCTAGCCTTTCCTATGTATTGTATATTATTTTTTAGGTAATTTTCATCCATACCATTTGTTGAGTAGCTTAATATTTGCTTTTCTCTGGAGCTTTATAATTAATGACCTTCATTACCTTTTTTTTTTCATTTTTTGAGATGCTGGGATTGAAATCATGGCCTCATGCTTGTGAGGCAAACATTATATTGATGAGTTACATCCCCAGGCTCCTTACTTACCTTTCAGTGAAAACAGAGACTTCTTTGTCACATTTTAAGCAGTGATTATTCAGTGTCCAGTCAGATTGTTTGGCACCTCAAAGCTAAACTATCTAGAGAAGATATAAATAAACATGAAAATCTTAGCACAAGTTATTCTATTTTCAAACAGTTGAATTAACCCCTCATTCTTGAGTAATTTTTTAGAAGTTCAGGTACAGCATTAAATCGGTTAGTTATAACATTAGCATTTAGAATTCGATTTTAAGCTAAATAACTTTGAAAAATTTATTTTACATTTTACATGACATTCTATATTAAGTTTATTCAGAATGTTGGTTAGTATACAGAGAATCCATATTATTTGATATGAAGATTACAAATCTACACTAATAAGTGAAACTGTTAACTTCAAGATAGTAACAATGATTAATATGCATTTTTCTCCTTATACCTTTATGTATTTGAGTATAAGAGATTGTTTTATTACTTCTCTTTCTGGATAGCTCTGTAGTTTCATTCTGAGTGCTCAAAGAATCATCCCCACAGGAACACATTAGTGAGCATCTTCTTCAAATAGTTTTCCATTCACATAAAATACTCAAATATGAACTTTGCTTTTTCAGAAAAAGTGTGTAAGTGATGGTCTTAAAGTGCTTAATCACTTGTTTATATTATTTGTTTTAGCAGATTAATATTTACTTGTGTTTTTAAATGAATATAGTAGTCATATATGTAAACACTGTGTTTAGGGAAGAATATTTTTTCTTTTTCAGGGTAACCCAAATCTGGAATCATGAAAATTTTGTTGGTGTTTGACTTTGACAATACAATCATAGACGACAACAGTGATACTTGGATTGTACGATGTGCTCCAGACAAGAAGCTTCCTATAGAACTCCAAGAGTCTTATCGAAAAGGATTTTGGACAGAATTTATGGGCAGAGTCTTTAAATATTTGGGAGATAAAGGGGTAAGAGCAGATGAAATGAGAAGAGCAATGACGTCGATGCCCTTCTCTCCAGGGATGGTGGAACTTTTCAACTTCATAAGAAAGAATAAGGACACGTTTGACTGCATCATTATTTCAGATTCAAATTCAGTCTTCATAGATTGGATTTTAGAAGCTGCCAATTTTCATGACATGTTCGATAAAGTGTTTACAAATCCTGCAGCTTTTGATAGCAGTGGTCATCTTACTGTGGAAAGTTATCATGCTCATTCTTGCAAGAGATGCCCAAAGAATCTTTGTAAAAATGTAGTTTTGGTAGAATTTGTAGATAAACAGCTACAACAGGGAGTAAATTATACGCGAATTGTTTACATAGGTGATGGTGGAAATGATGTCTGTCCAGTAACCTTTCTAAAGAAGAATGATGTTACCATGCCGCGGAAAGGATACACTTTACAGAAAACACTTTCCAGAATGTCTCAAAATCTTGAGCCTATGGAATCTTCTATTGTAGTTTGGTCTTCAGGTGTTGAAATAATTTCTTATTTACAATTTCTAATAAAGGAGTAATATGCCAACATTTGAAATGTGTAACAGTTAAGATTAGGAGAGAAAGACAGAAAGGAAGAAAAGAAGGAAGGAAGAGAGAAAGAAAAGGAAGGAAGAAAGAAAGAAAAGGAAGAAAGGGTTTTACCTTTCACTTCAAAGAATCCCAGAGGTATCTCAAGGCTGCTATGTTCTGTTGACATCAGCACTTGGCTTCCAACTCATGATTCAAGCTGCAGGCCTTATAGCAACATTCTGGCCAGCAAGGAGGGTAATGAAAAGCTTACAGTCTCTTATTTAAGGAAGTTTCCCAGAAGTTACGTCTAACACTTCAGTTTTAAAACCATTGGCCAAAACACATGCATAACGCTCCACTAACTTCAAAGAAGGCTAGAAAGTACAGCTTTCATTCCAGGTGGTCACATCCCCAGAATATTTTGGAAAAAAGAGTATAGAATTAAGGTAGGTGCAACTAGTGGCCTATACTAAATCTATTCTAGATGTGGTTGATAGGAGATTATATTTTTAAATTTATTCCCGGAGACAGTGGTCATATTTAACTTTCTTAAATAATTATTTCAAAATTATATTCAGGGCAGGGGACATAGCTCAGCGGTGCAGCACCTGCCTACCAAGCACTAGACCCTGAGTTCAATTCCTGATACCAAAAAAGAAAAATGACAAAAAAAAAAAAAAAGGCCCTTAAAAGTATTGACAGTGGTTACATATCTTAAAAATAAAGCGATGCTTTACTCACATAAGAATAAAAGGCACTTAAATGTACAATGATATCTCGGCTATCAAACTCAGGTATTTCCAAATTCACGTGCAAATACTAAAGTTTCAGAACTGAGCATATTTTTCTCAGAAGAGATAATGGAAAAGCAGATAATTGGTTCTGAGGCTCAAAAATTACACTTATAAATTCATTTTTCCAGGACTTTAACAAATTTCGTAATGATTTCTTTAACTCTATTGTGGTTCTCAGTTTTCCTCTTTACTGCTTGTATCACTAACTTTCTTTGGAGCCATGGTTGTGATATTTAATGCAAATGAAGCAAAAAAACCGCACGCACAATGTGAGTGTTTTAAGGCACTAACACAAACCCTGCATGTTGTCTGGATGAGCAGCACTTAGAAGTGTCACCCCTGTGTCTGGGGTGAGACGCAACATGTGACTCACTCGCAGCCTGTACAGGTTTTTTCAAGTCAGATACTTGGTTCAACTATCACGGAAAGTTACAAATACCCAGCAGACTTTTTTTGGACTTTGCTGTTCAAGTAGTGGAAAGTTCCAGCTTAGAGCTGTTCAACAATGGAGGTGTCACTGTATATAATGTCCTTTCAAACCAGTGTACTTATTGTTAAGGTTTTCATCAACCTCAAGGTTTCCTTTTGAAATGAAAAACACACTAATGTTCTTCAAATATCCGAGCATCATAAGCAATAACTACAGTATGCTGGTTTAATCAGTGTGATTTCCATTTGGCAGTGCAGTTTTGAGCAATCCAATATATAATTTGTAGGAATACTCAACATTTAAGAGACTTTCATATAGGTTATTAGCAGAGTACCAACTAATCTAGAGATTTTTATAAATCCATGATAACTTACAGGCTCATGTTTTAGCCATAAATATTCTACGTGTAATAATATTAGGATTTTCATTACCAAATTATGGAAAGCTCCAAAAATGGAAATATTCAGTATAATTTAATGGGGAAAGCTGATACTCTGTAGTATTTTTTCTAAGTTACAAATAAATACTTTGCTTAATAGGGTAGGCTATGTTGAAATCTTATCTACTCTTATCATTTGTCTACATGTTGAAGCTAATAATAGTTATAAATTATAGAACTAGGAAAAAAAAGACTTATTTACAGTAATGATTGACCAAGTAATTTGGGATAGGTCTTCTGTTGAGTATGTCTAAAAAACTGAACAGTGCAACAAAGTATTAAAAACATCTGCTTAAAGACACCAGAGAGCTGACAACAATGAAGAATTTCTAAGAAACCAAAAGCTTTAGTAGTTTAGCTGTTTTCCCCAGAGAATGCATAAGTGGTGCTGAGGTGTTGAGTGATTATGTTGATAACCTCCCAGGACCCTGAGTAAGGATTCCAAATGGCTACCAGTAAGAGACCAGTAAAGAGGCCAGTAAAAGGCTACCCAGTAAAAGGCCTTTAAAGGATTAGCAGCTCAGCTTCAAATATTCTCTGTCTCTGAAATTAAATTGAAGTTATCTAAGATTTTTAGAGCTTCCAGGTGCCTAGAAGAAGCAAATCTCAATCTGCCTCTCAAGAGGAAGGAAACATCCTCGGTATGATGGACAGACTCTAAAGTGACACTGTGGTTCTTGTCTTTCGTATATTCCTGTTTGTGTGTGAAACCTGTGACTCACTTCCCATCAGTAGAGTACCATGAAGATGACACGACATACATGACTATGTATACATAGCTACACTGAATTCTAAATGCCCATGTTAATAGACTCCCTTATTACCAAGCAAGCGAGCTGCCATGTGAGCTGGCCTTTTGGAGGGGCCACATGGCCAGCAACTGAGAGTGGTCTTTAGCCAACAGTTGTCGAGAAACAGGCCTTTCCTCTAAGAGTCTGCAAGGAACTGACTGCTGCCAGCAACCAAGTGATTTTGAAAGTGGATCCTGCCCCAGTGGAGCCCCACCTGAGACCAGTTAATGCCATGCTCACAACATTAAACCATGAAGCAGAGAACCCAACTAAGCTGTGCTTGGACTCTTGACCCATAGAACCTGTGAGACAATTTGTGGGAATATTGTTACGCAGCAGCAGGAAACTAGTATGTGTTCTAGGCTTCAAAATAAATCTTAACAGTTTTGCAAGAACATTATAGGTTATACAATAGAATGTAGCCACACAGAGAGATGAGTGAAAACCAGCAGAAACATCCATCTGAACAGATCTCAGGACCTCCAGATGCTGGTGTTTTCAGAGAAAGTTAAACTGAGGATTTGGGGACAGACTTGAAATTAAAAACAAAATGGAAATTGTAGAACTGGAAATTACCATGGACTGAAACTAGCACCTTGATGGATAGATTTGACAACAGAACAAGCATAGCTGAAGAAAACAATTAGGGAATGAACACAAGTTAGAAAAAAATATCCAGAATGATGCAGAGAGGGACAAAACAATAAGAACAAAGAAGAAAAGTTGAGACATGGGAGATATAGTAAGAAGCTATAACAGGTATCCCAGAAGAGATGAAAGAAAATGAAACATAAGCAATAGTTCATGAGATGGGTATAGAACTTTACAAAATTGCTGAAAGTCACCAAACTACGCATTAGAGAACCCTTATAAGCTGGGAAATGTGGTATATGCGGTAGTTAAATAACATAAGAGGCTGAGGCACAAGGGTGGCTTGAGCCCTGGAGTTTGGGGCTAGTTTAGGTAACATAGCTGGAAAATAGGAGGGGGAGAGGGAGGAGGGAGGATCATGAACCCAAATAAGATTGATAAAGTGAAGACCAGGACTGGGGGTGTAGTTCAGTGGTAAAGCACACACTTAGCATGCACGAGGCCCTGAGTTCAAACCCCAGCACTGCAAAAAAAAGGAAACCATATGAAATCACATCTTGCTTGCCCCTATGTCTGTTAAATCTCTGTCTTATGACATTTGTAATTGCTTTTAGGCCCATCTAGACAATCAAAAATGATAAATAATTGTAAGATTCTAAAAAATAAAATAATTCTAAGTTTAATTACAGGATCCTGAAAGGGAGGGTTGGGGAGCTTAGTAAATTAACAGCTACCAACCAAAAGCAAAAGACTATTTCACATTCTTGAATGTATGTTAAAATCCTAAATCCCCTCATGACCTCTTCTGTGCCACTGCATCCTGTTTACAATAACCATCATCCCGCAAGCAGTAATTACCCTTTTTTTTTTTTTTTTTTTTTTGGAGGTGCTGGGGATTGAACTCAGGGCCTTGGGCTTGCTAGGTAAGTGCTCTACCACTTGAGCTAACTCCCCAAACCCTAGCAGTAATTACTCTTTATGGACTCTCCTCCCATCCCAAAGCTTTCGCCACTTTGTATTACTCCAGCCCTCCTATCTATAGCCAAGGCAGTTTAAATGTAAACAATTTATAGTATCCTTCCTCAAAAAAAATTTTTTTGAGACAGGTCTCACTATATAGTTCAGGCTGGCCATGAAATCACTCTGTAACCTGGCCTGGCTTAAACCCGTGAGGATCCTCCTGCCTCAGCCTCCCAAGTGCTGGGATTACTGGCACGTACCACGCCTGGGTTCAGGTACACACCTGCTCTAGGTCCAGCAGACATACTTTTCTAAATGCTGTCTAGCCTGGCTGCTGGAAGTTATGGGAACTTGTCCCGGGACCTGATCCTTTTTCTGGCTAGCATCAGAAACAGCTCACTAAACCCTCTTACTTCAGAGATCCCTCAGTCTCAAGAGTTTTGGTTTAACAAGGATAATCGTCCCATTTTAAGATTCTTAATCACATCTACAAAGCCTCATTTTCTTGCAGTGTAGATTTACAAATTCCAGGGTTTAGGGCCTGATATATTTGGGGGTCATTGTTCAGCCTCCTGTAAGGTAATAAAGCATTTGGCCCACATAGAATAGTAACCAAAATATTTAATAACCCACACAGGCACCGAGCAGTAAAATCAGAAACACCAGCTGGTAACCACGGATGCTGAGTATGCACGCCTATCGCAAGGCTGCCTCTGGAAAGCAACCCAGCCTTTGCCACAGCCGGCACCTAACGCACAGACGATGCAGTGAGAAAGCGCTGCTTCCCTGGGCTCCAACTTAGCTGTCTCGGCTTCCTCTTTTTAAACATCAGGACAGGTCTTTGCTCGTTTATCCGTAGGCTTTTGTATTGTTATCTATTTGAACACTTCCTATATGGAAGATACTAACTTTGCCGTATTTGAGACAAAATTGAAAATTTACTCCTTTCCCTTGAAGCTTAGGTAACTTTGTGCAGTAAACTGACACTAGACATAAGAAAAAGAATATACGAATTCTATTACTTACCCAAAGCGTAGGAACATGAGACTCAAAGGGACAAATGGCTGAACTTAACAAAGGAACAGGAGCTTGGGTTTCTGGTTTGTTTGTTGTTTTAGATACAGTCTTGCTGTGTTGTTCAGGCCAGCCACAAACTCTCTGTGATACTCCCGCCCTCAGCCTCCTGAAAGCTGAGATTACAAGCTCAAGCCACCATTCCTGGCTAGGACCTTGGGCTTCTGAGAGGGATGCAGGCCGTGCAGGCTGCAGCACGGAGGGAAGGTGTGTACCATGAGCGAGGGTCGTCATGTTATGCAGACGATGTCCCCCCTTCGTGGTCCCCTCTATCTGCGCCAGGCGTCAGACCACCCCATCCTCTTCTTCCTGTGGAAAGACCCTTCCTAGGCAGAAGGGGCGGGATACAAAAGCCTTTGCATTTGCTGTTGACTTTACCGGTGTAGATAGATGTAAATTCCTAAAAAAAAAAAAAAAAAAAAAAGAAGAAGAAAAAGTGTGTATGTTGGGGGACAGCTTTCCAGAACCATCTCTGTCTGCAGAGTTCTGTGGTTTCTCTGAATAACCAACTCAAAATAACCAAAGGAATATATTTAGGGGGAGGATATTTTACTCTCTCACAAGATTATATTGTGTTAATCTTTTCTAAATTTCATGCTTGATTATTTCTAGATAATCTGGTCTTAACCTTCATTTTGAAATAACATATCTAATTTAACGTGGTTTATATCTCAGATTGTGTTAAACTTAATGTAACAAATGTATTGATACACACTAAGTAGGTTTTAGAAAATGCAAGACTCTTTTCCCTTATGTTTTTTCCTTCACAAATGGAAGCACCTCTATGTTTCTCCCCAAAATAAGCAAATTCTTCATGGCCAGTTTTTATTGGGATTAGAAGGTGCACTTATAAAATAGAGATGTTAGAGTTCAACAGGACTCGAAGAGACTGTTACATTCTGGATGCAGTTGGGGAGAAGAGTAGGGGAATGTCCTGTTTGTCACATGAGCTGCTCTAAGGTAGTTGTGATCAGCAGGGTTCTAAAACAGTCCCTGAGCTTCCCTTTCCCTGGTGTACGTGCCCTGCCTAATCCCCGAATTTGACGTATATACGACCATGATTAGGGAGATTATCCAGGTGGCCTGACCTCATCACATGAGCCTTTAGAACCAGATTTTTCTTGGCCGCTGCACAAGAGGAACTGGAGAATTGAAGCACGGGGGGGTTCAGCGTGCCAGTGCAGGCTTAAAGTTGGAGGGAAGGACGTAGTAAGGAATGTAGATGACTTCTAGGAGCAGGGAAACAGGACCCCAGTCATACAGCTGAATGTAAGGGAATCAGTTCTGCCAGCAACCGTGCAACCACGGCAGAAGATCAAAGCCTCAGACGATAAGGAGCCAGGTCAACACCTTGCTCTCTGCCAGGTAAGACCTTGAGAGCCTACTTATGCTGAGATAGGATACAAGAAGCAAAGTAAGTAGAAAGGAGACAAAATTGTAAATTTTTTTTGTCAGGTATACAACTCAGGGCCTTGCACTTGCTAGGCAGGAATTTTAACCACTGAGCTAAATCCCCAGCCCCACAAAATCATAACTTAAAAATTGAACTGTTAAGAAAACTGACGCCTCAGGACACAAAGTTACCCAATGGTATAATGCCTTTATCCCTTCCAGGAAATTTCTTCCAGAAAATCCCTAAGGGTCTTAAAGATTGAATAAGTCTGTATATTGAGGATGTGCTTCGCACCTCACAGAGCCCACGACTTGCATCCTGAGAAAGCAGCGCTGTTAAGTGGTAGCTTATCTTTAAACCTCAAACGCTGTGAGTGGTTTGCATTCCAGCCTAGCCCACTAAGTGGGTAACCTGACAGAAATACACATCCTAGATCACCCATCTTGAGAACGCCCCCAAGACCACATTAAAAAGCCCCCACCCCAGACAATAATGAGCCTTTCTCTTGAGGGCCAGTACTCTTGCTTTCTGTGAATGTGGACTTCTTTAACTGCTGAATAAAGTCTGTTTATGCCTTTCACCGAAGCAACCCAACCGTTCTTCTTTTGTGACAGAAGCTGGGGAACCTACTTCTTGGGCGGACGAGATGACTCCCCCGTCTCCCCTGTGTGGGGGCCCGCCTCAGAACCCATCCAGTGACAAAGCAGGCCCAATCCTGTGACCCACAGGAGTCCAAAGTACAAATAAAGAGCAAAATAAAAGATACGTAATAGGAAACAGGGATACAGATCTTTTCCAAATGGGAAGGGGGACCACAAGATGGGGGTAGGGTGCTGAAGGAAACATAAAAAGAATTAAGATCTGTTACGTACATGTCCCAGCTCCCTGCAATGAATGTAATTATTGTGTAGTACTGCAAATGTACTAATAAAAAATACTTTTAAAAAGAAACTCTTTTTCCTGAAATGCTCCCAGGACAAGCTTGACTTCCGCATGGCTACTACAAGTACTTCGAATACTGAGATGCCTGTTAAGTGCATGTCCTGTGGAATCTAGCACCAGTTCCAATAAATACACTAAGAACCAGAAAGCAACCTTTTTTTTTTTTTTTTAAACTAAGAGAGGGGCTGGGGATTTAGCTCAGTGATTAGAGTGCTTGCCTTGTAAGCACAAGGGCCTGAGTTCGATCCCCGGCATCACAAAAAATAAATAAATAAATAAATAAATAAATAAATAAACAAACTAAGAGAAAATGATTTATTTAAAGGTGCCAAAAGGGGGGAAAAGAGAGATGATAAATAGCTACTCAATGAGTAGGAAGCATTCGAAAGCAAAATACTCCCAGGAAGCAACCGTCACTAGCCTCTAGTTCAAGTCTGGGCACCACTGAAACAATCAGAAAGTCAACTCAACCCCTAAAAGCGAGTCCATTCTTGTCCCTCTAAATAAGTGGCCAAGTATGATGGATGACATTCAAGCTTATTTTTGATTAAAAAAAAATTCTGAGATCTCCTAGATTTGATTACAAAGCACCAGGGATAGAAGGAAAGACAGATGTGGGGGGAAGTGTAATTAATAACAAGCTACACAATGAAAATAACAAAAGAGAATTTATATTCTTGAATTTTATTTTTATATCTATTTACTTATTATTTATTTATTGTGCTGGAGATCAAACCCAGGGCCTTGTGCCTGCTAGCTAAGTGCTCTACCACTGAGTTATATCCCCAGCTCCCTAAAATGCATTTTAAACCTTGACTCAAGTCCTGTCATGACTGTTAGGTGACCTGGCATCTTCCTTGCAGCACCCGACCAGTCCACCCAGAGGCAAGGCTGGTGCTCCTTGTAGACGGCCCTCTATCCTGAGCCTTCCTCACTCGGTGCAATCCTGCCCCTCTTATCTGTAGCCAATGTAGAGTCAATATAAATAGGGTAATACTCTCCACCTTTAAATTTTCATTATAAACTACTCCGGCTTTTTAGGTCCAGCAGTTTTCTAGCTGCCTTCTAGCTTCCCCGCTGGAGGCTGTAGAAACTTGTCCTAGAAACTTGTCCTAGGACCGGTCCTTTCTGGCTAACATCTATAGTGGCTCAATAAAATTTATTTCAGAGATCTCTCAATCTCATGAGTTTTGGCTTCACAACTGCCAAGAACAATCTACTCTAGCTCTTATGACCTTGGTCACCAAAGAGGAATTTCTAGACATGAAAATAAACTGCTAGAGTGACTTCCTGCAATCTGTCTCAGTCAGTGTTTGCACTATGGACATTTTGGACCAGATCATGTCCTTTGGGGGTACTTCCAGGGGTGCCTATCCAGTGCATTGTGGGATATTTAGCAGCATTTCTGCTAGACATCAGTAGTACCTCCTCCTCTTACACCAACAAAACAAAACCTCTTTGACAACAAAAATGGTTGAAAGTCCCTATCTTTGTTCAGTTACTTTTTGTGCTGCCAGTGATCATACACAGCACAAGCTAGGCAAGTACTCTACCACTGAGCTACCCTCCCAGCCCTTCGGCCATATCTTTATTTGTAGATCAAAGGAAGCTATAGCAATTGTACATACTAAATATGCGTAATAAATACTGGCTTCTTGTAGAGCCATAAATCCAGAACATTTTTCCCTATAAAAAAAGTTTCTTATCGCCAAGTCCACAGCCTTGTAATAGCACAGCCATCTTCATGCAAGTGTTTGATGAATATTTTGGATGCCTAACTCAATACCTACTTCTTGTGTTAGATACATATTAGAGTTTTCTGCCCATCCATGGATCATATATGTTTCGTGGCAGATATCTATTAATTTAAATCTACTCCTAAAGGTCTTTTATAGGGCAAGCTATAATTACATCTTTGGTGTACTGTACTTTTTTAAAAAAATGATATCTCAGATATGCCTGCATAGCCATTCATTTTTACAGCATATGAACTTTTCTCTCCAGGTTCAAACTCACTCTGAGAGTAGAGGTTTCCCTTTGCCATCTCAGGCTGCTTTAGGGGACAGCTAGTAGATTGATAGGGCAACTGCAGCTCTGTTACTAGTGTTTAGGTGGGACTGGCATTTATAGCATGTTCTTTACTCAGTACTGGACATCCTTTTTTTTAGAACACGAGAGAATCCTTTACTGACCTAATGACCCTATAGCACATCTTCAGATGAGACCAGTGGTAGGAGCTGTGTAAATAATAATGAGTTGACCAAACTTTTTACTAATACCCCATCATTGTGTGTGCTCTGTTAGAATTCTTTTTTAGGTAGAGCATGTAATGATTTTGTCGTAGGCAGATTTTTAGAGGCACTCCCTAAGAGATTACGGAATAATATATTCTGGGCCAAAAGCTAACCCCTTTGTACTTGTTTCTGTCATACAAACTGACATCTGTTTGATGATGGTTCATGTGGAAACAAAATATTACCATGGGTGTTTCCTAACACAGACATTTTTAGAAACTCTGGTTGTTTATGGAAGATGTTACTTAGCAAAAATTGTTTTCATTTTATATTGAGATGATAGATTTACAGCTGTATGTGTAAACAGCTAGCAAAAAATATTTACAATTAGACTAAATACTGGTTGTCACACTGATTTTATAATCAGTACAGAGGGAAACCTTACTCATTCACATTTTTTCTACCACTCTACAGTCACACTCTGGATTTTGTTATACACCAAAATCACAACTTTTTAAAAAACCAGGACCCAACGGTATTTTATTATCTTCAACTCAATATGAAAGTATTTTCTTTGGGGGTCTATTCACACTCAAACTATTTTACATTTAAATCCAGAAAAATAACCTATTGCACAATTTTTGTTGCTAAAAATGCTTCATTCACCAAATATTTTGGGGGTACCTACTATGTGTAATTAACAGTAACCCATAGAATATAAGGAATGCAGGACTATGTCTAATGAAGAATGTCTTTCAAATAGTTTACAATTTGACTGAAGAACTGGATGCATATATATGTAATATAATACCAAGTTATGCTTTAGCTTATTAATCAGCATAAGTAAAAGTACTTTTGTTGTGCTGAGGGTGTCGTTCAGGGCTAGAGCAGTTCCTTAAAATACGCAAGACCCTGGGTTTAATCCCCAGCACCGAAAAAACATTTTTAAAAATTAAAAAAAACTAAATCATTGCTTTCGTGGAGTTATATATATTCTAGTAGGAGAAATCACATAATAAAATGATAGCATGCAAATTATTTAGTATCATAGATGGTAATAAGTGATATGGTTTAGGATAAAGCAAGAAATAGCAAGTGATGATAAAGAAATCATTTTAAATGGGTTGCTAAAAGAAGGCCTCACCGAGAAGCGGCATTTGAGTAAAACCCTGATGGAACGAGTGAATTGGCCTGAAGAGTAAGGAGAAAGGAAGAGCCAGTGGTAGGGTGCAAGGGGGCACGCTCCCTAGTAAGGGCAAAAGCAGGGCTCGATATGGGCACCCAGGAGGGCATTGCATGTGCTTTGGCTTTTACTGACTGAGAGAGAAAGCCTTTAAAGAGTCTCAATTTCTGTCCTATTTGATAGTGTCCATCTATCTTGGTGCCACAGTTTGAATGTCCCCTCTGAAACTCACGCTGAAACTTAATTGCTAAATTTGTGTTGATGGTATTTGGACGTGGAGTCTTTGGGTATAAAGTGAGATCAGGTAAAGTTATGAGGATGGAGCCCTGGATGGTGCTGTTGGCTTTATAAGAAGGGGAAAAGGGGCACTGGGGGTTTAGCTCAGTGATAGAGAGTTGCCTAACAACCACAAGGCCCTGAGTTTGATCCCCAGCACTGCCCCCTCCAAAAAAGAAGAAGGACCTGATGCTCGCTTACTGTATTTGGTCATATGATGCCCTCTCACATGTCATGATGCAGCAGTAATGCCCACACCACTGTCATTACTGGGCTCTTGGACTTCCTGGCCTCCAGAGACAGGAGCAAAATAAACCCCTATTCTTCATAAATGACCCAGTCTATGGTATTCAGTCATAGCAACAGAAAACAAACTAAAACACTTGGTTTATTTGAGCTAGTGCTCTTTTATTCTTTTTCTAGTTCAAAGAATTGGGTCAGTGTTGCTCGTTATTTAAAAATCTAGTTTATTATCCTTCTATCTTGTTTAACTTTTATCTGGGATTTGACTCTAACTTTGTCACATGAATTCATATATTCTCAAATAAACTGCTATCTTTTTTTTTTTTTTTTTTTTTTTTTTTTTT
>PVJO010024297.1:0-24605 GCA_004026905.1 Hystrix cristata | reverse complement strand
AGAGGGGAATGGGAAAATATGGAAAATGATGAATGAACCTGCTGTAAATAGGGAGGGAGGGTGCAGAGGGGAGGGGGGAAGAGGGGGGAGAACCAAGATACATCATGTATAGGTACAGAATTAATGTAATGAATGTGACCATTGTATGTAGAATGTACCAATACATGTTCTTGGTTTAAAATAAAAAAAAAAAATAAAATACTATGGCAGGGGCTGGGGATTTAGCTCAGTGGTTAGAGCGCTTGCCTTGCAAGCACAAGGACCCGAGTTCGATCCCCAGCACCAAAAAAAAAAAAAAAATACTATGACATTCATTGTCCTAAATAAGATTCAGCAGCTTCCTTTTAGTAGATGGTTTTCAGTTATGTGCCTTTGATTAATTTTAGAACTTTGAAATGGTTGATCTTGGTTTAGCTAGTATTTTAGGTGCTTTTGTGGAATAGTGAGTTTATTGAATATTCACTGCCATTTCAGAAGTTGATTTATTTTCTTTTGTTCTAAATATTATTAACTTGTAGATTGTCTGTTTTATGAGTTTGAATTCATTGCTAAGGTCATTCATTTGAAGATCAAATTGACCATTCTGGAGTGGTAACAGTACCTTCAGATTGATTCTTGTCATCGTTGTCTTCATCGTCGTCGTCGTCTTCTCCTCCTCCTCCTCCTCCCCCTCCTCCCTTGCCTCCTTCTCCTCCTTTTTTTTTTTTTTTGGTACTGAGGATTGAACCCAGGGCCTCACGCTTGCTAGACAAGCATTCTACCACTGAGCTAAATCCATAGTCCCCCTGTGTTCTTTTACCATCCATCTTTGATACATTTAATGTTTGCTTTTGGGTACAATAAGATTGCCAGGCAATTCCTACACGTATCCTGCCCCAAACTTGGAATCTTCCATTACCCCAAGGAGCATTTTTTTTTAAGTAAGTATATTTAGAGGCCACAATATGGTGTTCATTGATATGAGATTGTCATTTCTTCTAAGATTTAACCATAGACATAGCTAAAAAATTCACATCTTTCTGAAAGATAGTCATGGTTTCATAGTGATATTTACAACTTTAATTTAAAATTACAGTTTTTACTTCTTTAATTTTAAGCTTCAATATATGTAATCTCTTTTAGAAATGTTTTATTCCTAATGGTGTTAAAATCATTTGTTTTTATTCTATATTAGTCCTACAGTTGTTTCAAAGTAACAACAATACCAACATTCCAAATATCCGTTAGGTTAGCAGTATGCCAGTTTAACATTTCTGTATGGTTTTTGCCTTTAAATAAATTCCACTGGAATTTATAGTCAGAATATTGAATTTTAACATGATTTACAGGAATCCTGCTTTTCTCCTTGGTTTTGTAGGCTTATTTGTTTCAGTGTATTTGCAATTTTTAGATTTTTGTTCTACAATTTTAATTACGTTTCTGAATTGTGTAAAGTACTTACATATATTCTAGTGCCAAACTTATGTAACAAGATTGTCACTTTCAGATACTGTTTGTTTTGCTCCTTCACCCACATACCTAGCTTTATTACTTTTTAACTTACTCTTTTCATTTTAAAAATAGAAACAAATTGACTGCACGCTTTTTATATATTAAGGTTTATTTGCATTTCTTTTTTATAATACACATTCACACATATCTCTCCCATTTTTACAAAGTAGAGATTTTTTAAGTGTTCTGTGGTTTTCCTTAATATATTTTGGAGATTCTGCATGATTATACAGAGCCTATTTTCATTGCGTTTTACAGCTCTGTAAAACTGGATAGCTTGGTCTTGCTGTATAGACTTGAAGGATATATCATATTTATTCCACCAGTTCCTTACTGATGGACATTGGGTTAGTTCCAGTCTTGGTATTACAAATAGTGCTACAATGAATAGATTTGTACATTTGTCTTTTTGTATCTTTGCCAGCATATCTTTGGGATAGATTCCTAGAAGTGGGATTGCTGGATCAGAAGGTAAATACATATGTAATTTTGCTAGATATTGCCAAGCTTTCTTCCACAGGAGTTGTGTGTGATCATGCTTTACCTGTTTTACAACTTCACCATAGAATATACTGTCGGATTTTGAAGTTGTTTTGATTCTGATACCTTAATGAAGTTTTAATTTACATTTTTATAAAAGTGAAAAAATTGAACATTTTCATATATTTAAGGTTATTTTCCATTTCTTTTTTGTAAACTCTCTTTTCATATATTTTGCTTATTTTTTATCAGATCATTAACCTTATTTCTTCTCAGTTTTTTAATGAAAAATTTTTAATGTATAAGAAATTTAGTTGATTGGTCTATACATTTTATTGTTATTTATTCTTAAATTAGCATGCTTTTTAAAGGTTTAGATTCCCTAGGACGATGAAAACTCAGCCTGCTTATGTCTGAGTAATTGCAGTTGACTTTTATTGCTCTGTTGTCTTAGTTAGGTTTTCTGTCATTGCTGGGACAAAAATACCCGACACCCAAAGTTAGGGGAAGAAAAGTTTATTTATCTCACAGTTTGTAGAGGTTTCAGTCCACAATCAGCTGGGTCCGAGGCAGGGTGGCATGGCAGACAGGCAGAAGTCAGCAAGGTAAGCACGGGATGCAAGCAAGGGGCGGGGGAACCAGCTTCTTCCTGTATTTTATATCTTATCCAGGCTACCTGTCTCTAGGGTGGGCAGTACTCCCATCCTTAATCCTAATACCCTTCAGTGGACTAATTTAGTAATCACACACTCTAGATCCAGCTACCTCTTACCACATGAGGCTTTGCGGGGACATCTAGACACAAACCATAACACCGGTACTTCAGGTTGCTCTCAAAGCATTCTTTGTCAGCTTGTATTCCTAGTGAAAAATTTCAAATACATAAAAATATGGAAAAGAATATAACAAACTATCCTGTACTTACCTTGAATAGTCAGAAAATGTCAATATTGTCCAATATTTGTTTCTATTTTTGTACTAAAATGTTCATAATATAAATTTTACCACATTAACCATTTTAAGGTGTACTGTTCAGTGGCATTAAGTACATCCACATTGTAATACAGTCATCATCACCATTCACCTCCAAAACTTTTTTCATCTTCCCAAAGTGGAACTTCATGCCCATTAGATAACTCCCCAGTTCCCCTTTTTTCACCACTCTAGTTTCTGGCTCTAGAGTAACTACTCTGGCTACCTTATACAAATGGAATCATACAGCATTTGACTTTTTGTAATGTGCTTATTTTACTTAGCATCATATCCTCGGGGCGCATCCATGTCATAGCATGTACCAGGATTTTCTTTTTAGGCTAAGTAATATTCCTTTACATGCATATACCACATTTTGTTTATCTATTCTTCTATTGATGGAAACTTGGGTTGCTTTTTACCTTTTGGCTACTGTGAATATTGTTGCTAGGAACATTCATGTACAAATACTGTTTGAGTCCCTTTTATTTCTTTTTGATATGTACCCAGAGGTGGAATTACTGGATCATAT
The DNA here is from genome assembly GCA_004026905.1 of Hystrix cristata. NCBI lineage: Eukaryota > Metazoa > Chordata > Mammalia > Rodentia > Hystricidae > Hystrix > Hystrix cristata. Next base: position 21,130 of record PVJO010024297.1, on the reverse strand, counting down.
GATAATTTTTAAAAAATTGTTTTTGAGAAGCTGCCATATAGTTTTCTGTAGTTTTACATTCCAGCCAGCAGTGCACAAGGGTACTAATTTCTCTACATTCTTAGCAATACTTGTTGTTTTCTGCTTTTTTGAAATAGCTGTTCTAATTTGTGTGAGATGCTCTTTCATTGTGGTTCTGATGTTCATTTCTCTATGATTAGTAATGCTGGACCTCTTTTCATGTGTTTCCATTTTTAAAAAGATGTAAAACCAAATACTCTTTGTATTTCCTTTTACTCTTGTTATCCTTTTGCCCCCAAAAGTAACATGGTGAAGTTCATATATATTCTTCCCATCCTTGTTTTTATACTCTTACTAATGTGCATATATTCATAATCATTATACCGCAGATTTATTTTGAAGCCTAAATTGTTTCTAGCTATGCTTTTCATTCTACACTTACTTTTCTGCTTGATATTTTTTGAGATTTATGTTAATACTAGCTTATTCATTTCAACTGCTGTATAATAGTATTCCATTGAAGGATTGCAACAGTTTATCCTCCTACTGATTGCTTCTAGTCTATTACTATTACAAATAGTGTGGTAGTGAATATACAGTACTCTTACTTGCTTTCTTGTGTTCATGGGAAACATGGGTCTCCGTAGAGTATATTCAAGTGTTATTGAGAACTTGCTCTGTTCCAGGTTTGGTTCTATGATAGTATATGAAGGTGTGATTGCAAAGTACAGTGAATGTTTAAGTTTTAAAAATGTATTACTGTAAAAGACACATTGCCATTAATCCCCTCAAAATACTTCTCCATGCTTTGAACACATTTAGTCCATTGTTCTTGCCACTTTTTGAAGCAGTTCTGGAAGTCCTCTGGCGAATGTCTTTAGTTGCACTGTTGTGGCTCCCCCTATGTCCTAAATCAATTCAAAATGTTTACCTTTCATGATCGTTTGACTTTGGGGGATCCTGTGGATGAGGACATACCACAGTGTTTTCGCAAGCCTGCTTTTCCTTGGCATGTGCCAAGAAAACTGGGTGCCTTTCCACTGGGTGGCACTCAGCAGCAACATTCACTGTATTTTTATCACACCTCTCGAAGACACTAACAAAAGAAGACTTCCACTATATACCAGGTATTTTGAGTCCAGGTGACAGAGGTACAGGAGGGACCAAAGCAAAATTTCTGTCTTCATGGAGTTTATGATCTAGTAGGGAAGGTAAAAAGATATATGGTGCATGGCCAAGCCCCATTTACGTAGATACTGATGGAAGGCCTTTCTGAAGATGCAACATTTGAGCAGCGACTTGAAGGAGATAAAATGTGATCTCCACTAGGCAATAAATCTTTGCACTGAGATAACAGTAAATGCAGAGGCCTTGCAGAAAGAGCAGGATTAAAGAGTTTGTTTATTACCTGAAGGAAGTGAGAGTATAGATGGGGATAAAGTGGACGAGTAAGTAGCTAGGGGTCAGATCATGTGGGGCCTTTTTATTCTCCCAAAGATTTTAGATCTTGTGTAATATAATTGAAAGGTAAAAGTTACGGTGCATAGACCTTTTACTACAGATAGCAGTAGATAGGGTGAGAAATGGTTATATTGGGGATATGTTTTAAAGATAGTAGCGACAGAACTTTTTTTATGGATTTGATTTAAAGTGTGAAAGAAATAGAGAGGAAAACGAGGGCAATAACTTTGTGTTTTTTGGATTGAGCTAAAATATTGATTAGGTACTCAGATGCAGAATACTCAGCATCAGATTGAAAATTTAAGTTTTAAATACCTATTAAGTGTACTAAATATTTGGTATTGAACACTAAATTGCAGTCCAAAGTGATTGTAACAATTGTATCCATTTGAGTGAACTTCAGATTTGGTGTTTCCCTGGCAAGAGATAGCATGCTAAACTACTACTGCATTGATACATTGATATGTCAGTACACTAAGGGAACCTACCATTAAAACAACAAAACACTACTTAATTCTTTTGTATAAAATCAACGACTTGTTCTGAAGTACATTGTGTAAGTTAGGTTACTACTTTTATAGGTTTTTTTCTTTTGAGTTTTTTTTTTTTTTTAATGGCAATCATTTTTGTTTTGTTTTACTTTGTTTTTAATTCCAGATGCTGGATCTGGTATGGAAGAAGTGGAATTAAACTGGGAAGATTATCTAGAAGAGACAGGGTCCACAGCAGTTCCCTATGGGTCATTTAAACATGTAAGAAATAACTATTTGCTTACTGGTTATATCCTTTTTATCATTGTAATTATTAGAGAATTTAGAGCTATTTTAAATTGAAATAGTTGAAAAAATTTAAGTACTTTTTCCTTTTCCTTCCTCCTGCTACTCTCACTAAGAAAACTTGACATACACACACACACACACACACACACACACACACACTCTTTTTTTTTTTTTTTTTTTGAGACTGGGTCTCACTATGTAGTTCAGACTTGCTTTGAATTCACTATGTAGCCTAGGCTGGCCTTAAACTTGTGACAGTCCTTCTGCCTCAACCTCTCAAGTGCTGGGATTATCAGCGTGTGCTAAGAAAACTAGATGTATTCTAAAATCCTTTTTGGTTTTGTATTTTTTTTTCCTCCTCAAAATAGTACTTATATTTTTGACTATTTACAAGTATTCTTTTATTTTTGTCAAAAACTCTTCTCAATAGCCAGGCATGGTGGCGCATACCTATAATCCTACCACTTGGAAGCCTGAGGCAGAAGGATTGCCACAAGTTCAAGGCCAGCCTGGGCTACATAGTGAGAACCTGTCTCAAAAACAAACAAATAAACAACAAATAAAACCCCTTCTCATCAGAGAAAATTATTTAATTTCTTATGCTTTGTTGCATTTTATGACTCTTGGTTTACTCATTGCAAGTAATTTCAGTAATGTTAAATGCTTAACCCTATGTTGAGCAGAAATACGTCATATATTGGGTCATATTAGTGGCCTTTGCAGCTTAGTTTTATGCCGTGACAGCTCAGCTTAGTGCTTTACCAAGAAACAGCATATTTACTCTGTGTGATAACTTTAGGATGTAAGAAAATACCCCAAATTTTATTAATAATTTGTACCTAAGATGGGCATGGTAGCACACACTTATAATCCAAGTACTCTGGGAAGCAGAGGCAGGAAGGTGGCAAGTGTAAGCCCACCCTGGGTAACTTAGCAATTTGGTGAGACCCTGTCTTAAAAGTTAAAAATAATGAAGAATTTAGAATGTAGCTCAGTGAAAAGGCCTTGGATTCAGTACCTAGTACCATCCTACTTGTTTATTTATTTCCTTTTTATTTTGAGACTGGATCTTGCTTAGTTGTCCAGGCAGAACTCAAATTTGTGATCCTCCTGCCTCTGCCTCCCAAAGTGCTGGAATTACAGGCATGCCACCACCATGCCAGACTAAACTCCCTTTTATTTATTTATTTATTTATTATTTTTTAAACTTCCTTTTAAAACACGTGAAATTAGTGATTCTAAAAAAATATTGTAGATCGGGTGGTTTAAACAACACAAATTTATTTTCTCACACTCTGAACACTAAAAGTTTGAAATCAGTGTGCATGGCCAGTTTCTGATAAGGACTTGCTTCTTAGCTTACAGATAGCAGCCTTCTTGCTGTGTCTTCACATAACATGGCATGGAGTAGGGTGGGGAGTGTGTGTGAGCAAGTGTGTGTGCAGCTCTCTGGTATCTCTTCTTAAAAGGATACTCATGTTGGGCAGTACCTTGTGATCTTGTTTAACCTAACCATGTCTGCCATGGTCTGAGTGTTTGTATCTACCAAGAATTTCTGGGTCGAAACCCATTCTCCACTCTGACAGGAAGAGATGATGTGGTGATATGAAGGAATTAGGGCTTTGGGAGGTGATTACAGGCTGAGAGTTTCACCTTCATGAATGGGATTGTTGCCTGTCTAAAAGAGGCCTGAGAAGGTTTGTTTGCTTATTTCACCATGTGAAGTCATGGCAAGAAATCATCATCTGTGAAGTACAGAGTGAGCTGTCACTCACCAGACACTGAATCTGCTAGTGCCTTGATCTTAGACTCTCTAGCCAGTAAAATGATGGGAAATAAATTTCTGTTGTTTATAAATGACTCAGTCTGAGATATTTTGTAATAGCAGTCTGAATGGATTAAGACATGTTCCATAAAGGGCCCATCTCCAAATACAGTCACACTAGAGTTTCAACATATAAATTTGGGGGTACATTGCATTACTTACTTTTTTCTCTTTTCAGTAGTATTTTTTTTTTTTAACATGGAAAGCCTGTTAGTGGTTCTGTAGTACCTTTGATTTCTTGTTTTTGATATTATTCCTATTCTGACATGTATTTTATACTAATGTCCAAATAGAGAATAAATTCCCTTGCCTAAATTCTGGTTTAAAAAATGTCACTTTTAAAGAAAAAGATTTCACCTTTTCTTCTGTGAATGACAGAGCAAAAAGGAGAGTGAAAAAATGTGCAGTCTTTCAGTGTTAAATGCAGGAAATATTCATAAATTTGAATCATAGAGTATGGTAAAGAGCTACCACATATAGTGAAAATCAAACATGGGTGTGAGGAGATTCTGAGAAGGGCTGTCTTGAGCTAATAGCACAGGAAAAACTGGTAGAACTCAGATCTTCAGGTCAGTGGGGATCAATGTACAGGCATCTGGCAAGGCTTTTACAGGATCCAGTTTGGAACACAGGAAGGAGGAAAATAAAACTGATGAAAGAATTAGAGATAAATCTTATTTGAGAAGAAGGATCTAAGAGTGAAAAAGCTTTCCTCATGGCACGTTCTGGTGGAAGAAACAATGTTCGCTCTGAGAGAGACTAAACTCTGCCTGCTTTTCTAGACAAATAAAACAGAGCAAAAAAACATCTTTAAAGCTATTAGGGAAAGGATTACAAACCTTACCAACCCTGAAGCACGGGTGAAGGTCCATTGCAGCCTGGGGAAGAACAGAAGAAAAATAAACCTTCTGTCCCAGGGCGAGGAGTAGGAATACATGCTGAACCATTAACAGTTGAGGCAGGGTTAGGGTCACTGAGAAGTTCCCCCTCCAAGACCCAGAGACACAGGCTAAGGTTTAATTTATAACTGAGATTGAATCTCAGAATGTGTTTCTTTTCAGCTGTTGCTCACCACCAGGTTAGAAAGTGTTGGGTAACAGTGGTATGTTGTAGACTGAAAGGCAAGCTCATGAAGAGACATCCTCTAAGGTGCAGTCACAAAGAGAAGACCTAAGTCTGAAGGTGGAACAGAGGTATTGACAAAAAAGAATCCTCTGGCAAATGAGCCTACACCCTAAATACTCAATGATGCTATAGGAATTTGAAGCCTGTGTTTTATGTGAATAAACATAGCAATAGCAAACCCCAGACCCAGCTCCACAACTAACTAGATTAACTTAATCTTCTCCCTTGAGCTAAAGGCCTAAGAAAAGAAGAAACATGCCCATTTTCTAGGCATAAGTAGTATTTGTGTAAGTATCGATTGTTCTATCATGTTTTGTTTTCAACCAAAAATTATAGGGCACATAAAGAAACAAGAGAAAAACAACAAACCATAAAGAGACAAAGCAATCAGCAGATGAGACTCATATGGTCCAGATATGGAGCTATCAGACAGGGAATTTAAGTAACTGTGATTAGATGTTAAAGGCCCTAACACAATAGAGAATGTGAATGAACAGAAAAGGAATATTAGAGATGAAAACTATTAGAATGAAATGGAAATAATAGAAAACGAAGTAACAATTGATGAATGCTTTTGTCACACTCATCAATAGACTTGACAACTGAGAAAAAGACCATAAGACTTGAAGGCAGATCAGTAGAAACTACTCAGATTGAAACACAAAGAAAAAAGGGGCCGGGGGGGGGGGAACAAGACACGAACACCCAACAGCTATGGGATAATAGTGAGTAGTATAACGTATTTATAACTGGAATTTCGGGGGTCAGGAGAGTGAGGAAGATATATTTGGAGAAATAATGACAATTTCCATAGAAAAGAAAGATAACACACCATAGATCTGAGAAGCTCAGGGAATGTAAATCAGAATAAATACTAAACAAACAGACAGAACCATCCCAGATATGTTTTAACAAACTTGAGAACCAAAGAGAGAAAATCTTGAAGACCGCCTGAGGGATAAAAGACATCCTGCATATAGAAGAACAAAGAATTACAGCAAAATAATTTTAAAAACTGTAACCCAAAAGATAGCAGAGTAAGATCTTTAAGATATTAAAAGGAAAAAACAAAAAGCCTGTCAACCCAGAATTCTGCATCCAGCAAAAATTCCATCCAAAAGTGAAGGAGAAATACTTTTTTTCAAGGATACAAAAATTAAGAGAAATCATTACTAGACTCATGCTACAAAAATATTAAAGAAGGTTCCAAAGATGGGGGAATTTGATATAAGATAGAAGCCTGAATCTATACAAAGAGATTTAAAAAATGATGGATAAGAGTATATATGTAAGATATATAAAGTTCATTTTTTCTAAAATTCAGTGTCTCTAAAAAATAGCTGAAGCAAAAATAGAAATGTATCATGTGTTTTTAATACATATAACTATAATAGCACAAACAATGGAGGGAAGATTTGGGAGTGTATTATTGCTAAGATCTTTATATGATACCTGAAATGGTAAAATGTTATTTGTAGGTAGACTATGTAATTAAAGAACCATTGAAAATCTTTCAACCACCACATAAAAATTATTTTGGTATAATATGCATAAAATGTACCATTTAAATCATTTTTTAGTTCAGCAGCAGTAAATATGTTCACAGTTCAAATAAAGGCAGAATTTTTGTAATAATCTCAAACAGAAACTCAGTACCATTAAACAATAGTGTCCCATTCCCCACATTTTGCAGTCCTTGGTAACATCTGTTTTATGTTCTGCGTACCTTACATAGTGGAATTATATATTTCATTTATTGGTATATTTATTTCATTTAGCACAGTACTCTTAGCATATCATTATACGTCTATAAAAATTTTTAATAGTTGTTCTTGAGTTCGCAGTGTACATTTACAATTAATCCAAGTTTTTTTAAGTGGCACTATTTCATATCTCAAGTAGTACAAATTCTTTATACCAAAGTATTTGCAGTTCCTTCCACATGTCCTTAATAACATTGCTGTCATACATAAGAAGATATAACAATCAACATGTATGTCCCTAACAACAGAGCTTCAAAAATTCATTAAAGTACAGGAGGGACAGATGAATCTGATATTATAGTTGGAAGATTAAATACCCTTCTATCAGCAATGGGTAGATTCTCAGGCAGAAAATCCACAAGGACACAGTTGAGCTTAGCAAAACTATCAATCAGCTGAATATAGTGAAACATCTATAGAATACCTCATCCAATAACAGCAAAATGTACATTCGTCTCAGGCTCATGTGAAACGTTCACAAACACCACATTCTGGGCCATAAAACACACTATAGTAAATTTATAAGAATAGAAATCATGTAATATCCATTCTCAGACCAAGTGCAATTAAACTAGAAATCAAGAGCAAAAAGGTAGGTTAAAAATCCCCATATACATGGAAGTTAAACAGCAAAATTCTAAATAACACGTGAGTCATGGAAGAAGACTCAAAAGAAATTTAGGATTATGCTGAACTAAATGAAAACCAAAAATATCAAATGTCTAAGAATAAGTTAGACAAAAATATCAAAAGTATAACAAAAATTTGTAAGGAAACTCCAAACCATTATCAATTCTAAGTTAAAGATCTATATAAGTGAAGGGGGTGATATACTTTGTTCATGTATGAGAGTGATTCCTGTAAATTATGTCAATTCTCCACAAATAAGTCTATAGATATACTGCAGCCTAAATCAAACTGCCCCCTGTAGTGTTAGGTAGTAAAAGAGAAACTGATCTTGAAGTTTCTATGGATAGATAAAGGTCCACAAATAGCCAGACACACTTAAACAATAAACAAAACATAAAGGCTGGCTGTACTAAATATCAAACTTAAGACAGGAGAGTGCTGCTGTGAAAAAAAACATCAGAAACAGAAACACTTTTGTAGGCACACATCATGTATAACAAAAGTGGTGGTTTATAGTGGTTAGGAAAGGTACTGATTTTATGGTATGTGCATATTGAAACAAAACCCAGCCCTACCTAACTCCATGCACAGATTAATTCCAGGTGGATATCAGTTCTAAATACCAAAAGCTTCTAGAAGATAATACAGTATATCATCATTATGACTTTTAGGAGTTGGAAAAGATTTGTACAAAAATACAGAAAAGGCAGTAACTTTTTAAAGGAAAAATAATTGACATTAGACTACATTAAATTAAAAACTTCTGTTCCTCAAAAGACATCATCATGAAAAATAAGAAGATACTTGCAACACAAATAACCTTCAAAGAACTGGTATCCAGAATATAAACTGGATGAAAAAAAAAAAATGACCAGCCAAAAAATTTTGGCATTTCCTTAAAGAAGAAGTGGCTTATACACACATAAGGTAGTTTCAGAATTGCTCTTCCATGTCTTTGTTACCATATAATATTTTATCTGAGCTAGAACAACTTTGATAGAGAAAAGGGAAACATCATTATTCAAGAATAACTGGTAGAAACATAGACCATTTTAGGGACAATGTGAAGTACAGCTCCCCACATATAAAGTACATATTATACTAATTTTTTGTCATTATGGGTTATATTTGACCTTGCTGTATTTTAGTTTCATGAATTTTCTGTTGAGTGATCGAGAAATCACTCTTGAAAACACAATTTTGAAAGCTGTTAAAATAGGGACTATTTAGTAATGTATATACTTAATAGAAAGCATTTCCTATAATCATAATAGACTGCTTTAGTGAAAATATGATTGCCTTCATTTGTCAGATGAATGATCATTGTGATTTCTTTGGTTTGTTTGGATCGATTCTGAGTTAGAATTGAAATTTCTCAGGTTTTTCTTAAGGTTTCATTGCATTTAGTGCTTCAGAATTGTCTTAAAAGAGTGCTGAGCCAGGCATGACAGCACATATCTGTAATCTCAGCTACTTGGCATGCAGAGGCAGGAGGATTGCAAGTTCAAGGCCAGCCTGGGTAACTCAGTGAGACCTTGCCTCAAAATAAAATAGGTTGGGGTTGTATCTCAGTGGTAGAGTGCTTGTCTAGTGTGGCAAGGCCATAGGTCCAATCCCTAAAACTGCATGTGTGTGTGGACTCCCTCTCCCTCTCTCCTGCTCTTCCTCCCCTTGCCCCCCGCCTTTTGCTAGGCAGAGAAATACCTAAAATACTTCTCTGGAGCCTAATAATAAATTTCTCCTGTTCAGGTGGACACACGTTTGCAAAATGGATTTGCTCCTGGGATGAAACTGGAGGTGGCTGTGAGAACAAATCCTGAAACCTACTGGGTTGCCACCATCATTACTACTTGTGAGCAGTTGCTCCTCCTCCGCTATGATGGCTATGGGGAGGATCGGAGAGCAGATTTCTGGTGTGACATCAGAAAGGCTGATCTCTACCCCATTGGGTGGTGTGAACAGAATAAGAAGACCCTTGAAGCCCCAGAAGGTAATAAAATACTGCTATTGAGACATGATATGATACTGCTGTAAGAGAGTTTGGATTGTTCAGCTTTGGGGTTTTCAGTCTTAGCCACGTAGGTTTTCTTTAGATTTTCATTTTGAATGAAAATACTTTTAAGGAATAATGCACATTTCTCTATCTTTTAAAATTATTTTCTCCATGAAGTCTCAGGTTTTTATGATGCTCATAGAGAACATCAGGGGCTTCTGATCCTGTGAAGCTGAGGTGCTCTGTGTTTAGGACGTGTAAGTCTGGTTATTTTTCAGATCATTGGGCCAAGTCAATGTGCTGCCGGTGCTCTTTTTTATTTTTGTTGGCTTTTCTCTTCTTACTGCTAAGCAATCTGGGAACTATGAACTCTTAAAACTAACCAACTAAAGCTCCATCCCATTAAGGACCCTAGAATCCAAATTAAGCAAGAGAGAGACAATAAAGGCAAAAGAAAGAAAAAGATGAGAAACAAGTGGAGGAAGGGAAGAGAGATGCAGATTTAAGAAAACAGCAGACTTTTTATATTTTTATTTAGCTTCTTATTTTGAAATAATTTCAGGTTTACAAGAAGGTTGTAAGAACAGTATAGAAAGTTCTTAGAGTCTTTTTGCCAAGTTTCTCCAAATGTTGACATTTTACCACATTTGCTTTATCCTTTCTTCCCCGCCCATGCATGCTTTTTTAGTGAACTGTCTGAGAGTCACTTTTAGACATGATGCCCTTTTACTCATAAATCTTTTAATGTATCTCTAAACACATGGCATTCATGAATACCTTAAAAATACCAAAATGGGGAGATAACTGATGCATTTCTATTATTTGATCTATAGATAATTTTTACCAACCGTCCCAGTAACATTTTTATAAGAAAGTTCTGGTCGTGTGTTGCATTCATTTGTCATGCTTCATAAATAAGTGTCCTTATTAATCTGGAATAGTTCCTCAGGTTTTCTTTGTCTTTCATGGCTTTGATATTTTGAAAGGTATAGGCCGTTTTCTCAATAATATTCATTATGTCCTTGTCCCAGGCATGTTCTTTATGTCTATTTCTGTTCCTCATTAGCATTTAGTTCTCATTTCTCCTTAGTTTTCGTAATCTTTCTTTGTTGTGACATTTTTAAAGAGTACTGGCAAGTTATTCTGTAGAATCACCTCCAATTTGGATTTGTCTTATGTTTCCTTAGATTTTTTGTTTTTTTTTTTTTTTTTTTTTTTTTTTTTTTTTTTTTTTTTTTTTTTTTTTTGAGGGTGCTGGGGATCGAACTTAGGGCCTTGGGCTTGCTGCAAGGCAAGTGCTCTACCTCTTGAGCTAAATCCCCAACCTCCCTGTTTCCTTAGATTTAGATTACGTGCTTTTCATAGGAAAAATAGAGGAATTGTGTCCTTTCATTGCATTGTATTGGGAGATGCATATGGTTGATTTGTCCTGTTACTGGTGTTAACTTTCATCACTTGATTAGTTTGGTATATGTCAGGTTTTTTCCACTATAGAATTATTCTTTTATTCTTTTAAATTAATATCTATGGGAAGATTCTTTGAGATTATGAACATATCCTATTACTTTCTAAAATTTAACTCACTATTTTTTTTTTTTTTTTGTGGTGCCGGGGCTCGAACTCAGGCCCTTGTGCTTGCAAGGCAAGCACTCTAATCACTGAGCTAAATCCCCAGCTAACCCACTATTTTTAGCATTAATTTATAAATTTTGTCTGAAACAATATTAATTCTAATAGTTACCAAATATTGTTTTTCTAATTTTTATATTTCTTAATTAAATTTGTATAGAAAGAGCATTTTATATATATGGAGAAAGATGGGCTGCCAAAGAATGTATAACACACACTTCAGGAAAAGAAAAACATGTATAAATATTTTAATACTAAATTTATTGAGATATCTGAGATTAATACAAGTTACCTTTCGCCTCTATAATTACAAAAGATAATCAGAGTGGTGGCCATTAGCGTCCAGACATTTATAGTATGGCAAACTGTTGCTTGGGTAACTTTAGTCATTGAGATTGCTGCACATGCATTTTCAGTTTCTTCTCTAAGGTCTGCAATGTTGTGGGTTTTCTGTGGTATACAGCATCCTCTGGACTTCCCTCATATGACGGTAACATGATCTGTTGAAAAAAACATATTATTTTTCCTTTCCTGCAGTATATATACATTTATTTTTTGGCAGACTATGTGTGTGTGTGTTGTATATTTGTGTATATATATGTATGTGTGCATGTGTGTGTGTGTGTGTGTGTGTATATATATATGTATCAATGTAGACTCATGATTCTGTTTTATTCAATGGGTTATAACCTTTTACTCTGATTTGTTTTGATGTGAAACTGTCTTAGATTCAGTAAGTACGAACTCCTTCAAATTGGCTGATGTCTTTTTGATGTCACTTTGATTCTTTGAGCTGTATCTTCCTTTTTGGCTCAAGAAGCTTTTCTGTTTCAGCTCTGAAATCAGCCATTTCCCCAAGAGGTCTTGGTTTCTTTTAGTTTAAGAATGGTATTTAGAGATGAAGATCTGGTGTTATGGTCCTGAGGTGGTGTGCGTTTTTTAGCAAGCTCTAGAGGAAGCCCTGGAAACACAAAGCTGCCTGACCCACCATCTCATCTTAACAATATAAGAAAGTTCATCTCATTTAATCAATAACCGGAAATTATTTCACTTGAGTCTCATAAATACTATTATAACCAAAAAAAGAAAGAATAAAATCCTTCCAGAGATACATAACCACAAAAGAGACAAACACTATGTCATTTAAAAGCATTTCAAAACAAGCTAAAAGAGAGTAGTAATAATGATAAAAGCTCAAAATTTATAAAAATTCAAATATGAGGCAGTTGGAAAAAAGAGATCTGAAGAGAAAAATAGAATGTAGAATGAAAATAAAAATATTAGACACAAAAACTTAGTTCAGATGAACACAGGAATAAATCACCACAGATAACATCTGAAGAGAAGTAGAAGATGAAGGAAGGGAAAACAGTATAAAATAAAAAATAAATGGGGAAAGAAAAAGGACTTGGGGAAAATTATGTAGAAAGGTTTACAATGACTTATGATACTTAAAATAGAAGTCCCTGAAGAAGAAAACCAAAGCAGTGAAACAATAAAATACTGTAACTGTAATTTAAATAAACTTTACTGAAATAAAAGACAATTTGAATTATGTACTAAAAAAAGGCTTGTCACATATGGGAAAATCTTGTCACATATGGGAAACGAGCATAAGATCTGCTAGATACATGTGTAGCAGTAGAGTTTAGACTAAATGATGATTATATAGGAGACACTACAGTGCATACAGGTGCTCTGGCAATGTAGATATAGTATCATTATAAAAAATAAGGGACACATCAGGGGAAGAACATGGGAATGCATATTGGTGTAAGCCCACTTATTACATTTAAAAAAAATCCTTATTGCTGTGTAACTTACCTAATTCCTTTTTAGAATTAACTGGGAGTAAAGTGATATTAGCTGAAATGAGATGCTGAAGGAGAGAACAGAAAGAGGATACCTAAGTTTAGTATTGTTTAGAGGAAAAAAGAAAGTAGCCCCAAAACACAAAGGACTAAAAGTACTGTATAAAGATATTAGTATGAAGGTGTAAGCAGTAGAAACTATAAATGTCTCTAAATACTGATAGATTTAAAAAGCAAAATTATATGTGCAAGTAAATAGATCACATAGTGAAACACTGCACACACAATTTATTTAACAGTTAAATAACGAAATTGAGGCCATCCGTATTGATAATATCAATAAATGTTAATAGGTTTACTCTTCTATTAAAAGTAAAAACAAAAAATCAGATTGGCTGCAGTGGCTTCAGATATATGTGTTTTAACTTAGGATTTCACTGTGAAACCATTGATGGCCTTTGGAAGATGCCAAGGAACCAACTGATTGTTTTAAAACAAGCTAGTAAGAGGAAAGAATGAAGAGAATCAAGCATATATGCTGCTTTCTTTTTGTGAGCTGTACTTCAGGGCAATCAAATAGTTGAAGAGAAGTTTATAAAAGTATTTTGGTTAGTAAATGGAGTAATAGAGTATCTCCATTTTTGACCCCCATTAAATCTAATGTCATAAAAGAACAGACAGTCAGACCTTATGTGCCTGCTGATGGAGAGATGTGATTTCTTTCTTCCAAAAAAAAGATCCAAATTTGATTAAGCCTCTGACTGTAAATACTGATTTATAGAAAGTATAGGTGACTACTTGCTAGTTGCTACTGGAAGTCTAGTTGCTACTGGAAGGCAGCCTATGAAAACAGACTCTGAAAAACTGTATAAGACAAAGGCTGACTCTCTCAGCAGCGTGCTGCAAGAAGGAGGTTTCAGGGGAGAAGGAGAAGGAACCTACAAATTACAAGTAATTTAGATGAGCAACCATTTGCAATGTATAGGTCTTAATTTGTATCTTGATCGATCAAACAAACCGAAAAAAAATTCATGAGACAATTGAAAAAAATTTGAATGTGGACTGGACATTTGACATTAAGGAATTATTAACATTTTAAAGGTGTGATATTGATCTAGTTCTGTAAAAAATTATTTACTTTCAGAAGCATGTCCTGGACTATATATCAGTGGAATTTTATGATATTTAGAATTGTTTTCTAAGTAATTCTTGATTGAGTGGGAATAATGTATGTGTAGGCCAGGGTTTGCGGATTATCTGTAAAGGGACAGATAATAAATGTTTTGGGCTTTATGAGTCATATGGTCTGTGTTACAGCTATCCACTTCTACCTTTGTAATGTGAAGACATCACAAACAATACATAAGCAAATAGGCGTGGTTGTGTTCCAGTGAAGTTTTATTTACAGAAATAGATAACAGGCTAAATTTAGCCCCACAGGTGGTAGTTTGCTAATTCCTGGTGTAGATGAAACAGACTGGCTAGGAGATGACATTTTTTTGAAGCATGAGGAGGCATGAGGATTCATTATACCTTTTTCTGTACTTTTTATATGTTTGAAATTTTCCTGTGAAAAATAAAGCAGGTGCCTTTTGGCTAGAACTGCAGTAACGGAATTGTTTTGTATACAATTTACTAAGCTAACCAAAAATCCAAAGAATTGTTTTGTTTTATCTCATCTCTTCAGGCTCCCAAAGAAGCAGTACGTTGAACTTTTAGATTTGAAAATGGCAAACATACCTCTGAGCCATTTCCGCGTGTCAGATTTCTTTGTGTTCTGTGGCTGGCACTATGAGTAATAGTCATTTCTTTCCTCATCTAGGCATCAGAGATAAAGTGTCTGACTGGGATGCGTTTCTTCGACAGGCCCTGATGGGAGCATGTAGTCCTCCTGTTCCACTGCTAGAGGGTGTAAGTATTACTGCCTGCCAAAATTAGTATGGAAAACCCTTGCAAGGAGTCTAAAATTGATTGCTAATTTACTACTCTGAAGCAAATAAACATTATCACTAGAGACACAGGCATAAGTATTGTAAAGTTTAAATTTATCCTTAGAGGTTGCAAACTGGTGACTTGCTGGGTGCCTAAAAATCTTTTGAATTCATTGCTAACACATAAAAATCTAGTTTTCCATATTCTTTTATACAGTTGGAAAAAGGGGCCAGGGAGAGCTCTAGAGTTGAGCAGGGGTTGATTCTGCTTCAGGCTGAACATTTGTAACTCACCCCAGATAACTTGAGACCCCCTTTTCTTTGCTCAGAAGACACTGGATCTGTCTTATTCCTACTTATTTTCGGCAGTCCTTTTAAATTAGTGTAGCTTTTGAACTTGTTAGTGGGTATAGATTTCTTGGTTATGTGAAAAGTGTATTGGTTATGGGCTTTCTAAATTATATCTTACTACTTTCTATTGTACCAGTAACATTCTCTGTGGCACATGTATATGAAATGTGATATTTGAAGGTTTCAATTTCTTTACATCCTTGCCACTACTTGTTATCTTTTTGGTTATAGCTATCCTAGTTGTTGTGATAGCTCATTTTGATTTGCATTTCTCTAAGGGATAATGAGGCTCAGCATTATTTTATGTGCTCATTGACCACTCATGGATCTTTCTTGGAGCAATGTTTTTGCCCATTTTAAAATTTGATGGGCTTTTTTATTACTGAATTGAAGAATTCTTTTTACATGCTGGATACAAGTACTGATGGAATATTTGATTTTCAAATATTTTTCTTCCATTCTGAAGGTTGTCTTTTTTTTTTATCATTTGAAAGGGTTCTGTTATGTAATCTAATTTAGTGTATCTATTTCTTTGTTGCTTGTGCTTTTGGTACCATATCTAAGTAGGCGTTGCTTAATCCAAGGTTTAAAAAGTTACACGAGTACTTCTAAGAATTTTGTAATTTTAGCATTTGCGTCTAATTCTGTGATCTATTTGCATCCCCTTTTAAATCTTGATTGGGATTACTGTATTTCAGGTTCTTTATTTTTCATACTCTGACTCATTCTTTCTATTTAGTCAGAGCTTGGCATGTATAAAACACTCAGTAAAATTTGAATGAATGAATGAAGTCATGAATAAATACACTGGTGAAATATTTTGTTTTGCACTGACCATGAGTCTGCCTTCTTGAAATTTTGACTGCGAATGTGTTGCTCCATTTGTTCATATATTCTTTTGGATCCCTGGTTATGGAAGTTTTACAGAGCGATTCTTAGAAATGTAGGATTGAATATTAAGAAATAGTTAAATGATGACTTTGGGAATGAGTGTCCTTTTCTGTTTTTTATTGTAGCTTTAAATATATATCTAGATAGAGTTGAATTTTCTCTTTCCTTCAGTGTAATAAAAATTCTTACTGAATTCATTAGAACATTGTAAAATGTCATCAGAAAGTAAGTGGATCAATCATTGTCCACTTACAATATAGAATATCATAAAATAGTTTAAAAAGTGAGGAAGATTTATGTCCACTCTACTAGAAAGACACCTGTGATACAATGAGTGAAGAACAAATTCAAAAAAGTATAATACACTGGTCCCATTTTGAAAAAACAGAGAAGGAGGCAGAGGGGGATATTGACTTGTGGGTAGAAAAGAGTATATGCCAAAGTATTTACTGTGGTTCTTTGTTAGAGGTGGGATTATAGGAGATGTCCCCATTTTTTTTAATGATGATTATATTTATTTTTATAATGAGACAATGGGGGGATGGTATTCTAAAAATTCTTATTAAATGAAACAAGTCTAGAAAGAGAGTTTTAGAATAGTTTTATTGTACTGGAAGAAGATTTTCTTTAAGATAACCATTTTCATATCATCTAGAAGTATAATGTAAGAAGTTTGTATGATAGTTGACAATTTAATGTCACTGGATTTTGATGGGTAAAAAATATGAAATTTGGTTTGAAATCATTTATTTTATTTTATTTTATTTATTTTTTAAGACAGGGTCTTGCTATGTAGTTCAGGCTGGCCTCAAACTCACTGTGCAGCCCAGGCTGGCCTCAAATTTATGGCAAACCTCCTACCTCAGCCTCCTGAGTGCTGAGATTACAGGCATGTGCCACCAGACCTAGTTTGAAATCATTTGGAATTTGACTTTTAAAAATATATTAACTTCTCTTATTTAATCATCTTACTTTTTTAACCTACAGCTCCGCCATGGAAGAAATCCTTTAGATCTCATTGCTCCAGGATCCAGGCTAGAATGCCAAGCTTTTCGAGACTCTCTAAGCACTTGGATTGTTACTGTAGTAGAAAACATTGGGGGACGGCTGAAGCTGCGTTATGAAGGACTTGAAAGTTCTGACAATTTTGAACATTGGTTGTATTACTTGGATCCGTTTCTTCATCATGTTGGTTGGGCTGCTCAACAGGGATATGACCTTCAGCCCCCATTAGGTGAAGAGTAATATACATTTTTTAAAAATGCATTATTGTTGTTATTAATGTCCACAAGACTGAAAAACATTATTCTTATATCATGAAAGCCTTTGTTAACTCACATAATAGAGGTAGTGCAACAAATTTATATGGAGTGGTTAAATTAAATGCCTATTTTCCTTTCTGTTTTCTTGGATTTATAATCTACCACACATACTGGTAAAACTCATATAGACTTCTACCCAAACTCATACTGATCCCTTAGCAAAACAAAAAATTTCCTTATGTAGCATTCAAATAGGTATATATAGCAAATTGAGTTCACAGAAGATTATGTTAAATTCCAATTTATAGACTACAGGAATCCTTATGATCTTACTGTAGGCATTTTCACAAAGCAGAGTACCAAGGTTAAGGTACATGCTCTTTCGAGTGAAGATTAGTATAAAGGGCTTGAACTCCTTCCTGTTCCCAGTGGGAAGTACTTCTTTTGTTTAAGTGAATACTTTCAGAATAGTTGAAAAAAAGTATATAGGCTTTCTCATCTAAAGCATGTTGTCCTGTCTTACTAAAGCCATCAGACATCTGAAAAATGAAGCCGAGTGGCAGGAGATTTTGGCCAAAGTCAAAGAGGAGGAGGAAGAACCATTACCATCTTATTTATTTAAGGTAAAAGCAAAAACACTTCATAGACAGTATTTCTCTTCTCACAGCAGAGTAAAGCAATTTGGAAAGAGGAAAAGTGAAAAATAACCCCTGGAAACAGGAGAGTGCCCTGACCTGTACAGGAGGGATAAGGGGTTAAGGCTGGAGTGATGATCACCCTTGTTTTCTTGCTGTGCTTGTTTGGATTTTCTCTCCAAGTCCTCTTAAGATAATTTGAAAATTTTTCTCTTCTACTCTTAAATATATAGCCCTAACTTCTTACAAAATAAATTTGGTCTTTCCTATAGATGTCCCTTGTGTTACAAATGTAGAGAGAAAATGTACTTTCTATGTAGTTGTATTTTGTCTGGAATAATTTTTTTCCAGGAAGGAAAGTACAGGACTTAGCAGAAGCAGGACATTATTTTAATTAAATAGAGCACTATTTAGTTGCATGAGTATAAAACTAATACAAAAAAGACTACATTTTTATTCCCTTTTATTGTTTGCCTTTCAGGACAAACAGGTTATTAGCATTCATACATTCTCTGTAAATATGAAATTGGAGGCTGTGGACCCATGGTCACCTTTTGAGATTTCTCCTGCTACAGTTGTTAAGGTAAAATGGAAGGAATTATCTTGGTAAAAGTCCCCGTCATGGTGACTGGCTTAGGAAATTGTAGTGTTTTGATCCTCATTCTGGGTTAATCCGATTTGTTGCCTGGTGTGGTGGCACACACTTGTAATCTCAGCACTCCAGAGCCTGAGGCCAGGAGGATTGTTTCCAGTTCAAGGCCAACCTGAACTACATAGTGAAACCCTAGCTCAAAGTGAAACAAAACAAAACATCCAATTTGTGAGGCCAGAATTATTTCTGTGAACGTTTTGTATTTTATTGTCTAGTTTTCTGTGGATGATTCTTCAGAGCTCAGTAGCTGTAGCCAAACAAAGAAGACTAGGGCCTGGGCACCAAGTAGTAGGGAGAGGGATTGTTCTTTGGGGCAGGCCTAACTGTATATAACTAGAAGAGGTTTAATTGACATGTAGTCACTGTGTCTGTAAATTATGGAGGCAGGGAGTATTATCATTGTCCTGCCTGGTACAGAATTTATTGGAATGAGGAGGTGTATGGGAAGCAGGCAATCAGTGCCACAAGATCTGGCAAGAGGATGGCTACAGCCCTGTAATTCTATATTCAGACTACTACTCAGAAACCTAACAAATGTCAGGCCTTTATTAGGAGTAACCAGAAGAGCTGAGCACATTGTCAAGGCCCAGTGACTCAGTTACTACATAAGGGAGAGGGTTCAGTTTAGAGCAGAAGCCTATTTATTGAAAGTAGGACCAGAAGTGTGTGTGTGTCTAGGGCATAGTTTCTTGACCGCTGACTCATCTGACCTGTTGAGATAGAAATTTTCCTTGTTTTGGTAGATTATTCTCTGAGCAAGGGAGAATTCTGAACTTGTAAGTAAGGTCATAGTACTGTATCCATAGTCTGACAAAATATGCGGTTAGGAGGCAGAGGAAGTTTATTAACTTCTATTTGGCACTGGAAACTGGGCAAAGATCTGTAGTTGACCCTTCACTAAGCTTAAACTGAATTTTACTTGGAGCCCAGCTACTGGGTTTGAGTTCAAGTTCTGCTGCTTCCTGACTGTATAACCTGGGACAAGTTATTCTTTTTTAGAACTCATTTTCCTTATCTACAAAATGGAGTTGTTAATGTAGCCACTTTCATTAGGTAGTCAGGAAGATTAAAACTACATTAATAATGTGTTGTGATAAAAAAATATGGTAAATTTGTTATAGTAAAAGACACATTGCAGTTAATCCCCCTCAAAATATTCTCCCATGCTTTGAACACATCCCATCTTTCTTGCCAGTTTCTGAAGCAGTTCTGGAAATTATCTTTGGTATGTGTCTTTGGTGTATGTGCCTAGATGTCCTAAATTGATTGAAAATGTTTACCTTTCATAATCATTTTGACTTTGGAGAAGAACCAGAGTTTGCATGGTGCCAAATCCTGTGGATGAGGACACACTGTAATGTTTTTGCAAGCCTTCCTTTCCATTGGATGGTACTCAGCAATAGCATCACCAGTTTTTCATCACACCCCATAAAGACACTCATAAGGAAGGAAATTCCAGAGCTGCTTCAGAAAGTGGCAAGAATTATGAAATAGGTGTGCTTGAAATGAGGGGAGTATTTTGAGGGGGATCGATGGCAATGTGTCTTACTATTACTAGTTTTTAAAATTTAAATATTTACCATATATTTTGGCCATCATATGTTATATTTAATTATTAAGTGGTGCCTGACACAGAGCTAACATTTATTAAACATTTAACATTGTTACTACCTAGTGTGACTATGCACTTTTGTGACATGTTTGGCTGTGCTGACAAAAAAAATATGTGTACGTGTATGTATGTATACATAGATCCATATAATCATTTGTTTATTTCATCTATTAATTTTGCATGTGCAGGTTTTTGATGAGAAGTACTTTCTGGTCGAAATGGATGACTTGCGACCAGAGGGCCATGCACGGCGATCATTTGTGTGCCACGTTAACAGTCCTGGCATCTTCCCTGTGCAGTGGAGTCTAAAGAATGGTCTACACATCAGCCCACCTCCAGGTATGCATTCATGGTCTTCTGTGTTGTTCCTTTAAATGAGTTGTGTAGAGTGGCATTGCCAAGATCTTTTATCCTTCTCCTTTTATCCCTGATATTTTAGGGGCCTGAGACAAAAATGAAAGTCTAGATTCCATATATTTACATATTTGAAAGTGGATAAATCAAGTTAAGAAACTGTTAGAGCATGTTCCACCCTTAGGCTTTGACACACACATCTGCAAGATCAAAAGATCATATTCATGCCTGGATTCTCTGCTGGCTGTGCAGTGGGGCCCCGTCTTGCATCTCTGGACAGTCACAGGGATGTATATTGGGAGCTGGGAGGTAGATGACTGATAATGTTTAGGCTCTGGGCCTTGTGGAAGGTGCTTGTTGTTGGAAATTAGAGTCAAAAGTAGGACTCAGAAAGGCCTGAAGTAGGAAAATAACAGGTCTTTTTTT
>PVJO010024296.1:0-24580 GCA_004026905.1 Hystrix cristata | reverse complement strand
CCACTAGGGGGATATCCAGGCCGCGGCGTTGGCGTTGAGGTCGGGCAAGAAGCTTGGGGGGCCTGGCTTACGCCAGTCTTGGGGGAGCAGTGGGGGGGCACCAGTGGCTGGGGTGGGGAGGAGGGAGGGGAGAGGCCAGGACAGGCATGGAGATGGAATAAAGACAGGTGGAGGGTCAGCGGAGAGGAAGCCTGGGGAGGGAGATTTGGGAGGGAGGCAGTTTGGGGTTCGGGTGGGCGGGAAGGGAAGCCAGGTACCTCCACCCCACCCCCTCTTCCCTCCCCTGGGCAGGGGAGAGAGAGAGAGGGTCCCGGGGGGCCCGTGGTGGGCACCTCACCTTTTCGGATGGAGCCATCAGGGGAAGGGGCGTAGTCGGTGAGGAGGAAGCAGGCCCGGTCCCGGCTGTAGCGGCCCCGGCTTCCAGGGGTGATGGGACTCTTGTCCTC
This sequence comes from Hystrix cristata, assembly GCA_004026905.1. Lineage (NCBI taxonomy): Eukaryota > Metazoa > Chordata > Mammalia > Rodentia > Hystricidae > Hystrix > Hystrix cristata. Next base: position 24,134 of record PVJO010024296.1, on the reverse strand, counting down.
TGGGGACATGGCGGGCTGGTCAATGGCGGGGCAGTCCTCATGGGCCAGCGCAGCTGCAGCAGGATCGCCATTGGGGCGCGGATCTGCGTCCCCAGGAGGTCAGACAGAGACAGAGAGGAGAGAGTGAGGGGTGGGGAATAAGGCCAGTGATGGTTTGGAGGCTGGGTGCTGAGAGAGAAGATTCCAGGGCAGGGTCCATGGGGGCACCATGGAGTAGGGAACGGTGGTGCCTGTGGGTCTGGGGTAGGATGGTTGCCAGGGATGGGCGCTGACTGTGGAGATGGCATGTGGGATGGAAGGGTGGTAGGGTGTTGGGGGGCTGGGGAGCTGCTACAGGGTGGTGGGGGAGGATGCAAGATGTGGCTGGGAGCTGGGGTTGGGTGGAAGCCAAGTGAGCAGGCCTGGCCAGGGTGGGATGCTGCCGGGCTGGAGGGACAGCTGGGGAGGATGTGGAGGCTGGGAAGTGCTTGTCTAGGGACAAGTGTGGGGTGCTGAAAGGGGACCATAGGGAAGGGCTGAGAGGTGACAGATGAGGGAGGGGAAGGTGGGGGTCCCCTAGGCTCTGACTCCAGCTATTTTTAATGGGTGTGAAACTGGGTCAGTGGCTGAGGGAACAAGATGGGGGCCGGGTGGCCCAGCTCCCTTTCTTGACCTACTTAAGGCCTGGGGGTGGGGCCCACCTCTCCCTCCTCCTGGACACCCAAATGACTGCGTCTGAGGCACAGACTCCACAGGGAGACACGCACACGCACGCATGCATGTACATACACTCAAGCTTCTTCTCCCCTGTCCCCCTCACCTCATCATCTCCTTTCAGTGACATCTGTGTGGAGCTCTCTCCAGACCCCTCCACAGAGCCCACGTGGCACACTAGTGCCCCAGCCACCTTTCTGTCCTGTGACCTCTCAGCCCTGGCCTCTGACCCCTCTCTGGTCTCACTGTGAGGACATTCTGGCTTCTTCAGCTGGCCCCCACCCACCCCCAGTCTCCCTCTGTCCCCTTTGTGTCCCTGCACTTCCTGCCACAGAGCCACTATGTCACACTGCCGGCCTCAGGACTATCCACAGATACTCAGATGCTGTGAATGTCCCCATCCCCGGCTTGCCCGGGACCCATGTGCGACTCTGTGTCTCATCACGAGTCCCTCTCACCACAGGGCCCACTGCTCTGCCTCAATGGCCCCTCGGAATAGCTCTGCTTCTCTTCCTCGCTGGCCTTCATCCAGATGTCATCTTCACCCTCTCCTCTCTGTGGCTGCTCACCCGGTCTCTGAACCTCCCACAGGTCTCCATCTGCCCCACACCCACGCCCAGCCTCACCTGCCCTGTTGATTTCAACCACTTCCTCCTGAGCAAGCGGGCAGGGCTCACCAGGGGCTGGCAGTGGAGGCAGCCCCATGATCCCCAGTCCCCCTGCGCCCCCCCTGAGCAGCCCAGGGTGCGTGTGGGGCCCCGGTGGGTAGGCCCCGGCCACAGTCACCCCCATGGAGGGTGGGGTGATGGGCGGCGGGGGGCTGATGCCACCGCTGCCATGGTGAGGATGGGGTGGGGGCGGCGGGGGCGGGTCAGGCTTGCAGTAGTTGGGTGAGCCGGGCTGGGGGGGCCGGGGAATGTGTTTGTTCTTCTTCTTAGGCAGCTTCTGTTTGGCCATGGCCAGCGAATAGTACATGCCAAAGTTGTTGACAATGACAGGAACAGGCATGGCGATGGTCAGCACCCCCGCCAAGGCACACAGTGCCCCGACCAACATCCCAGACCAGGTTTTGGGGTACATGTCTCCATAGCCCAGGGTCGTCATGGTGACCACAGCCCACCAGAAGCCAATGGGGATGTTCTTGAAGTAGGTGTGGTTGGAGCCCAGGATGTCATCCGGGTCAGCGCCAATGCGCTCAGCATAGTAAATCATGGTGGCAAAGATGAGCACCCCCAGGGCCAGGAAGATGATAAGCAGCAGGAACTCATTGGTGCTGGCGCGGAGTGTGTGGCCCAGCACCCGCAGCCCAACAAAGTGACGGGTCAGCTTGAAGATGCGCAAGATTCGGACAAAGCGGACGACGCGCAAAAAGCCCAGCACGTCCTTGGCAGCCTTGGAGCTGAGGCCTGAGAGGCCCACCTCCAGGTAGAAGGGCAGGATGGCGACACAGTCGATGATGTTGAGACTGCTCTTGAGAAACTCCACCTTGTCCGGGCAGAACGTGATGCGCATGAGGAACTCAAAGGTGAACCAGACCACACACACGCCCTCCACATAGGTCAGGAAGGGCTCTGTCTCCACCTCCACATTGGTGATGTTCTCCGGTGGGGCCCCAGGGATCGGGGAGGCCTGCGTCACTGTCTTGTTGCTGATGTGGATGAAGCCCTCATGGGTCTCCAGGCAGAAGGTGGTGATGGAGATGAGGATGAAGAAGAGCGAGGCGAAGGCCACATACTACAGGTGGGATGGGAGAGAGAGAGAAAGGTGACCCAGCCATCTAGTCCACCAGAACCCAGCAGGACCCTTGCAGTGCCCCCTTCCCAGCCTCCCAGTGTCCGGAACCTGTGACTCCATCACATCCGGCTTCCTGTTCTGTCCTCTAAAGTGAGAAAAGGAACAGAGGCAGCAGGACGGGACCTGGCCCCAGCAGATGGGGCGGAAGAGAAGTGTCTCCTCCAGAACCAGGACTCTGGCCTGCTGCTCTGCCTCCTAGGCCCCCTCGCTCCACCTTCCTGTCCCCCGGGGCTCCCTGGCTGGTTCCAAGGGTCAAACTATGGGATGGGTCAGAGGGGACTAAGGTCACACCCTCCCTGTACCCCAGAGGCCTGGGGCCCAGCTTGGACTCAAAGGAAGGGGAATGACGGAGAAGGAGAGCCACAAGGTGGTTAAGAGTAAGAAAGCCTGAATTTAATTCCCGTTTTTGATATGCCAGACTTGGGCAAGGAGATTTGGCCTTCTGAAACTTAACCTTTTTCATGGGATTGTAAGATTAAAATGAGGTGAGTGTACAATGGGCTTGGCTCCAGAAACAGTAGTTGGAACATGGTAAGGTTTGAGCTGTTACTAGGGGACAGGGCATCATCACCTAGTGGGGTCAGGGACATCGAGGGTCTCAGTATCAATGCCCAGGCCCCAGAAAAGAGAGAAGGCTGGATGAAGCCTTTGCCCAGGGAACACAAGGCGGGGTTGAGGCCAAAGTGGGAGAATTGTCCGGGTCCCGAAGAAAGATGGGATTAAGCGGGTAAGGCTGCAAACGGAAGAGAAAAGGAAAGGGAGAAGGAGGGGAGCTTGAGGCTCCGGAGAGAGTAGGGATCTAGGCACTGGGGGGAGGGGGGGAGGGCAGGCAGGCAGGCGTTCAGAGAATTAGGGGCTAGGGGAAAACTGGAGTCCTGCTTTGCAACGGCATGGGGTCTGACAAAGCCTTGGAAAGCCGAGGCCAAGTTTCGGGAGCAGGAAGGCCAGGGGTCAGCCCCCGGAGATGGCAATGGACACTATCGGCTACTCTCAAAGGGAGGGGCCCTTTGAGAGGGAAGGGAACGGGAGCTGAGGTGAAGGGGGATTTTTATCAGATGGGTAGTGCAGGCTCAAGGGTGCACTGGAGGGGTTCGACTTTTAATCTCAAGTGCAGACTAGAGACCCTGGGCCTTGGGGTGGGCCGGGGGGTTAGCGATGGCCCTCTCCCGCCCTCTTGGTTTCTCCGCAGTGGGTTAAGAGGCGAGAGGCCTCTGCGGAGCGCATGCCCGGTGCTCCCCGCCCCCTCCGCGCCGGGCGCACGGCGCAGGCTGCGGCACCGCAGTGGGGGCGGGCCGGCCGGGCCGGGGGGCGGGGCGCGCGGTGGCCAGCACCGCGGACAGCTCCCGCCGCAGTGCGCAGCCGCAGTGGGCCGGCAACGTCTTAACCCCTTCCCGGCTGGAGCCCGGCAGGCAACGCGCAGCCGCAGAGCTGTGCTTCCCGCCGGAGGCCGCGGACCGGGTTCGGTTAACTCCTTCCCTCCCAAGACACAGGGGAGAGGTGGGCACCCGCCGCAGTGCACAGCTGCAGGGCTGGACAGCATGGGCCGGTTTAACCCCTTGCCCCAAGGGGGCTCAAAAGCAGAAGGGATAGGAGGGCATAGAGTCCCTGTAAAGGAGGAAAGGAGAGATTACGAGGAAAGGAACCAGTAGGGCCAGACCCTACACTTGGCATTGGCCGGAGCTCCCAACTGTCAAGCAATCTTACTTGGAGGCTGTGCTTGGCACATCGCATACAATCAAAAAGCATCTGTGCAGTCAATGAGTGACCTCCGTAGCTGTCCCGGACCCCTAGCCTGACCATCGCTGCACTCCACCTCCGCCCACCCCCTCACCTCAGCACCCTTCAATGGGGTCACAGGAGGGAAGGGCGCCCTGGGCCGTGGGGGGAGGGGCCGCTAGCGGGCCTCAGGGGCATCTAGGGCCATGTCCCTTCCGCACCTCTTCCTCCCCACTTCCCCCCCACTCAACCCCAAATCTCGCCAACTCAGCGCTTCCCAGGGACCAAACTTTCTGCGGTGCCTCCAGGCCCCCCTCCCCCTCGCTCCCTCCCCCGGCGCGAATGCGGCACTGCGGCTCCTCGTCCTTCTCGGCCCAGGACACGGTACCCTGGGGGGAGGGGGAGGGCCCGTCTTCTCCGGGTGTTGGGGACCCCAGGGGGATAAAGGTGGGGCCCCGGATCGCTCTTCTTCCCCCCTTTTTTCAATTTCTCCCCACTTTGAACTGCTTTCCCCCTCTTCGCACACTTTCTCCCTCTGGGGTGTCCTGGACTGGGAGGAAGTGAGGAGGAGGAAGAGGTTTGGAGGAGAACCAGGGAGGAGGGTAGCCACTTCGCCTGGGAAGTTACAGGCGCTTAAGGAAGTTTTCTGGGAGAGATGGAGTATGCTTTGGAAGGAATCCTGGACTCTGAGGGAGATAGGGCTGAGGAAAGAGAAGGCTAGGATACAGGCTCTTCGGGTCACTGTGACAGAGGGAAAGAGGCTTCGGGGCCCAGTCTGGAGCTTTGGGAAGGGGAGCAGGAGAAAGGGAGAGAAAGCAGGGCCGGGGGAGGGAGAGCCAGGCAGGTGGAAAGATCCTGAGGCAGGGCAGGAAGAATGGGAGCTATTTTGAGAAGTTTCTAGGCTGATGACTAGAGCAAGGTTCCTGAGATTTGAAGCGAGACAAAGTTCTAGAGCAGGAGGCAAAGTCACTTGACAGACTAGGAAAGGGAGGAGGGGGCTTTGGAATGGCGGAGTCCCAGAGATTGAGTGGGGTGTGCAAATGAAAGGATGGGGAAAGAGGGGTAACAGGGTGAGGAAGAGCAATTCTGGAGGACACACAGGGTTCTAAAAAGGAAACTCCAGAGACCATGGGGCTCCAGAGTGTTTTGGAGACAGGAGGAGGAGTGTGAAAGACTTGGGGGAAGCCCAGAGCTTTATGGGGAAAGTTCTTTAGGATGAGAGTTGGCGTAGGGTAAGGAAGAAGGGATAGGAACAGAGGGGGTGGCAAGGAAGTTCCAGTAGGGAAGGTGCCCCAAGACTCAGTGTTGCAGTGTGGAGGGGGAAGTGTCCCAGCTGGAGCAAGTGGTCAGGAGGACCACAGAGGTCTGGAGGCCCTGCAGCCAGGGCAGGGGCCTTCTGAGACTTTGACGGGATGGGAGCAGGGGTCAAGAACAACCAGGAGGGGCTGGGAATTTAGCTCAGCGGTTAGAGTGTTTGCCTTGCAAGCACAAGGCCCTAAGTTCGATCCTTGGTACCCACCCCCCCAAAAAAAAGAACAACCAGGAGACCCACATTTGGAGAGAGGTCTCCTGGGAGATGGACCCAGGGAGAACAGGGGAGGTGCTGGGAGAACCTGAGAGTTGAAGAGGGGGGTACGTGTTCCAGCTCACAGGATCTAGCACATTTAAGGGCTGGAAAGGGGTGTCTCCCGAGGGGCTGGGGGTGCCCCAAGAAACCGAGACTTCGGAGAGGTCCCGTGAGGATCTGGGGGTGGCAAAGGGTGGTGACAAGACATTGGAGGGGCTGGGAAACTCGGAGGGTTGGGAAAGATCTTCAGAGAGTCCGGGAAAGGAGAGGATGGGTCTGTTCAGAGGAGGCCCCTGAGGTTCATGGTCGGGAGGGACTTTCTAAGGCCCTAGGGTGGCCTGAGAGACTCTGAAGGTTGGAGAGACGTCTTTGGAGGGCCTGAAGGATGGCCGGGACAGGGGTGTGTTGGGAGGGGCACAGGAGAGTCTGGTTTGGGGGCCAGAGCGCCCAGGAGGGGTTGGGACAGGTGCTCCCGAGGGTCTGGGGGTGCTTGGGAAGGGTGCTGGGGGCCCCGAGAGCGGCTCACCCTGGCGGCTCGCGACGAGTAGGGGTCCTCGAAGAGCGCCCACACACGGGGCTGCCAGCGCCGCCACCACGTGCCGCCCGCGCCGCCCGCGCCCCCTGGCGGCCCCCCGGCGCCGCCGCCCGCGTCCTGGAAGCAGAGGCGCTTGAGCTCGCCGCCCGCGCCGTCCAGGCCGCCGCCGCCTGCGCCCGCCTCGTCGTCCAGACCCGCGTCGTGCGCGCTCGCGGCGGCGGCGGCGTTGGCGGCGCCCGAGGGGTCCGGGGCCTCGAAGGAGTCGAGCGCCTCCTCGGCGTCGCGGTGCTGCCGGTAGGTCATCCAGCAGCAGGCCTCCACGTCGGTCTCGTCGATGCCCCAGAAGCCCAGCTCCTCCTCGAAGAGTGGCCCGCACACGTCGGCCGGGCAGTGCAGCTTGCCCGTGCGGTAGTAGTTGAGCACGTAGGCGAAGACGCCCGGGTGCCGGTCGAAGAAGAACTCGTCGGCGCCTGGGTCGTAGTCGAAGCGCGCGGCCGCCTCGGGCTCTGTCAGGCCGGCCAGCCGCGTCCCCGGCAGGGTGCGCAGCGTCGAGCGGTACGTCTCATGGCGCACGCCGCCCACGTTGATCACGATCTTGCCGCTGTCGCCACCGCCGCCGCCGTGCCGCCCCATGGCCGCCGCTGGCAGCCCGGGGCATGGCTCGGCGCGCCGGCCCCCGGGCCCGCGGGGTGCCGGGGGGCCCGCCGGGGATGCGGCTGGGCCGGGCTGCGCAGGCTGCGGCGGCAGCGGCGGCGGCGGGGACAGCGGCGGCGGGGACTCGGGCGGCTGCGGTGGCGGCGCCGGCTGCTGCTTGCTGGCCCCCTGGCGCCCGCGGAAGGATGAGACGCAGACTGAGCTCAGCATTGGACAGGGGGCGGGCCGCGAGGGGCGGGGCCGCGAGGGGCGTGGCCGCGAGGAGAGCCCGACGTGATTGGGTGGGAGGACGCGATGGGTGGGCGGGCCGGCTCGGAGGGTGCAGAGACTGACACGATTGGGTGGGAAGAGGCGATAGAACAGGGAGAGGGGCCTCCGTGGGGGAGGATCCGAGCTGATTGGTCCGAGGAGGGGGGTGGGCGGAGCTAAATCCTGGAGGCGGGGGCTGGACGAGGCGGAGCCACAAATGAGGCTCGCCGATTGGGTGTTTCCGAGGAGGTGTGGGGTGGGCGTCAAAGGGTCGCTAAAACTGTCTGGGCTGAGCAGTTCAGGGAGAACGGAGAAAGCGGAGCAAGATGCATGAAAGAGACCTGAGAGAAGTGGAAAAACAGAGGAGTTCGGCTGACCGGGTCGGGTAGGGCCACGACGGGAGAAGCCGATCGGATTACACTGAGAAGGAACCCGAGGGGAGTAAGAGATTGCTCGCCTGGACCTGGCCGGCCGGAGCCGGTGTGGAGGGGCAAGTGGAGAGGGCGGAGTCGGGCTGACATTGGACGGGTCGCAGCCGAGGACAGGAAAAGCGGCCCTGATTGGGCTGGGACAGAGGGGCGGGGCTGAACCGGGCGGGAACTGGGGACAGATGGGCCCAGGCTGGAAAAAGGACCGGAGAGAAAGGGAAAAAGATTGAGATCGGGTGAGAAGGGGGCGGGCCCGAGGTCCTGGACAGGGAAGCGGTCAGAAGGAGGGGCGGGGCGGAGGCAGCCGGGTGGGGATGTGGACTAGGGTGGAGCGCGGGCGGGGAGATCCTGGGACAGGGTCCTAACTACGGGTCCGCGAGACCTTGGAGGGGGCGAGGACCAAGGGACGGACTGGGACAGACGAGAACTGAGCGCGGAGGCGGGCAGAAGGCAGTGGAGAGGGGGCAGCCAGAGCGCCTGGAGCGGGCGACCGGCGGAACCAAGGGCGGGTGGGGCAGGTTAGGTGTCAGAGAGGCCCGGAGGGAGCTCAAAACCGCGAGTTAGGGGCGGGGCCAGGACTGAGAGGCCTGCCTCCGAGCGGGCAGGCCCCGCCCCCTGGTGGTCCAAGGCGCTGGAAGCAATGCGCAGGCGCGGGGGGCTGGGGCGGGGCCAGCGGCTGCGGCGGGAGCTGTGGCGGGAGGTGGCGCCTGCGGGAGCGAAGGGGGCGGGTCAGGGCGCTGCGGGCAGGCGGCTCGGTCCCTGGCCCGCCGCCTTCCGTTGCAGGTGTACGGCCGGTTCGTATCGCCTCCCACCCCACCCCCGCTCCCGTGCCTGTGTCCCCTGGTGTCCCTTTTCCTTCCCGATCTCTGAGTGTTCTGCTGCCTCTGGTCCCCGCCCCTCTGAGTCTGTGCCCCTTTTCTAGGTCTCTGCGCTCCCTGTGGGTCTCTGAACCTATCTCCCGTCTGAGTCTCTGTCCTTTTTCTCTAGGGCTCATTCTCCCCTCCCGTGGCCGTGGCTTCATACCCTCCCTGCCCCGGTCTTTTTGGGGGGTTCTCTGACCCCTCACTCCGCAGTGCGCTTGTCTCCCGGGTCTCTGCCCCGCCTCGCCTCTGCTCTTTCATCCGGGCCCGGCTGCCCTTCCATAGATTGCTGTTGCCTCCTGGGTGCTCTCTCCCCTCCTCGCTGCCTTTCATCTCTGGGGTGTCTCCCTGCCCCTGGGTCGCTCTCCCTCTTGGTGTCTGTCCGCTCTTTATGTCTCTGTGCTTACTCTCTCCCAGGTCTGACCAGCACCCACTCAACTCTGGGCTCTGCCCGTTCATCTGGGTCGCTGTCTCCTCGCTTCTCTGGCAGCCTCGTCCCCTCCCTTTTCCTCTCCCGCTGTATACCGATCACCTCCCTCTCTCTGGGTCTCTCATCCTTCTTTCTCTCCGTCCCCTTCCCCACTCTTTCCCCCCCTTCTGAATGTTTGTTTCTGGGTGTCCCCTTTCTCTGGGCCTCTGTCCCCTTCTCTCAGGGCACCTCCTCCGCCAGTCTAGTCCTCATCTTGACCGGGACTCCAGCCTGCGTCACTGCAGAGAGTTGCAGAGATGGGACCTGTCCTGTGGGCCAAGGAGGCAGTGCCCTCACTCCCCACACCTCAGGCTCTCCCGGGACCCCAATGCAGGGTCCGCGATCCTCAGGCAGCCCTCAAGCCTCTGATGGGAACCACCAGGGCAGAAAAAAGACCTGGGCACCCATGTGTGCCCCAAATTCTGGTGTGCCCCAGGTAGAAGCAGTAAGTCCTGAGGTGAGAGGCGGGGTAGGGGTGGAGTGAGGCTCCTAGGCCATTTGGGGGCGGGGTCGAGGCTGGAGCTGGGGTTGGGCTCGGAGTAGGGGCTGGGGCAGGGATCTGAGTCAGCCACCCTCCCCTACATCCCACCCCGACCCCTGCTTTCCGCTTTTTGACTGCAGCCAGGCACGGGAGGGATCAAGTGACCAAATCAGCGTTTCTGCAGAGGTCAAAAGGTGTTGGTAAAGTGGGGGTTGATGGTGAGGAGGAAGGTGGAAAAGGAGAAACTATGGGATGAGATTTGGGATTAGAGCCCGCGGAGGCAAGGGGAGGCTGCCAGCAGGGTGTAGTAATAGGATGGTCCAGACTGTCTGGGCCCTGGGAAATTTCGACATCGTCACCCCCTTATGGCCTTGCCAGACCTCACCAGACTATGTGGGGGATCCGTGAGCCCCAAGTCTCCACCCGACCCTTAGAGAGAGAGGGCTTTGGGAGACAAGATGGACCCTGGGTTAGGGAACACCCAGCTATGCTCCCACACTGGGGGAAACGGACTCCATGTTTGGCAACAGACACCAGGAGAGGAAAGGCTAATAATGCCTGTCCACTTCTTCAAATCTTTCCCCAACCTTGCTCCTCCCAATCCATCCTTTCCCGGACACTCGAAGCACAGAATTCCTGAAAGCTCCAAACTCCAGCTCGTCATGCCCGGGACTCCTTCCTTTCCAATCCTCCCTTCCCCTCCTCCCCGGGGCCCTTCGATTTGGGATGGGTCTTCCCCTGCCTAACTTCCATGACCCCTTCCTCGTACCTCAATCCCTATTTCCATCGGTTCCAAATTCAGGAAAGGGAGTCTCACTAAAACTGAAAATATGGGAGACTCGCTGCCTAAAACCCGAGGTTGCCTCAGACCCTCAAAATACCTCGGGTCCCCAAAGCTTAGAACCGAGGGGGATCGCTCCGCTGTCATCTTTGGGCCCCATCTCCCGAGTCCCCGCCTCAGTAACTGGGATTCGGGTTGTCTTACGCCCCCTTCCCTTACTCACCCCTAGTCGAGGAGAGGCGGGGATAGGGGATCCGGGGGCTGGCGATGGGGGGAGGGGTGGCCCAGTCCGGGCAGCTCTGGGCCGCGAGAGGCTGCGAAGGGGCAGTGACATCACCGCCGGAGGAGGGGCTGCCCCACTCCCCCTAACTCGGGGGCTTCAAGCTCCGCCTTTATGGCGGACCCAGGGTCCCGGAATCCCACGGGGCGAGAGGGGAACCCGAGATGAGACCCGCAGAAACTATTCCCTCTCCTTAGAACAAGGGTTAGGAAATCTTTCACAGATTTCAACCACCACTCCCACCCTGCCACCTGTCGCTGTCGTCGCGACCTGTCGCCTCCCACGCTTGTTGTGGCTGCGCTCCCCCACCAGCGCGTGGAAATGGCGCGGACTACAACATCCGGCATGCTCCGCGGGGCCGGGCGCCTACGCCTGGAGGCAGAAGGAACCAGGGGGTTCATGGGATTCGTAGTGTAAGACACACGTTTTCCCTCCATCAGCGTGAGCCCTGCAGAATAGGGACCTTCAGAGGTCGCAACACCAATTTTTTTCTCTCCACAAAGTATGCACTTAAGAGACCCAGGTAGATTCATTCAGTGGAAATCTCGGATCTTTCCCTGGAAGACGGACCTCCGCTACCCGTGGTGCGTTTCTCCGGGGAGGTCAGTTGGAGTACTGCGCCTGCGCGTCCCCGCCCCCTACCCGGGTTCGAGCGCGCGCCAGGCCCACCCGGGCGCCGCGGCTCTCGCTCCCGCGGTCGAAGACCGCCACGTAGGTCCCTAGGAAGACGTCGCCGAGGATCCAGAGAGGTCCTGCGGGCCGAGGCACATCCAAGGCCTGGAAGCCGGACAAGCAGAGTCGGAAGCCACCCTGAGAAACCTGCAAAACCACCGAGACGACCCGCGGGCGTCTGTTCCGCGCTCCGGGCTGCCTCTTCCCGCGAGCCGGCTCCCAGACCGACCCCTCCCGCCCAGCTCCCGCCGTCATTCTGACGTCACTCCCGCCGGCCTCTCACCTGGATGACATAGTCCTGGGCCGTGAGGTTAAACCAGACCCCCCCAAGGAGGAAGGAGACTGTGGGGAGTGTTGGGATTTTTGAGCATGGAATGAAGTGCTGGGGAGAGAAACACATGGAGATGGACAAGTCTTGCTGCGCTCAATTTCCTGCCATAAGGCAGTGTCTGTTTGGGGCAGCTGGATAACCGGTGCCTTGCAGGGACAGGCTTGTCGCCTAAGCTTCCCTCACCCAGGCTTACATAAACCTGCCTTCTCATTCCTTCACGCACAACACTCGAGTCTCTCGGACTGCCCCAGCCATCACTCGGAGGTCCAGTCCCCTCTGCCCTGCAGTACCTCCTCGCTACCTGCTTCCCACCTTGGGGACCCAGTATCCTTCCGGTGGCTGCCGTCAAACTCCCGTCTGCCTCACCAGCACAAGCCCGCTAGACACTGGGTCCTTACCTCGCCAGCCAGCCAGGGAAGGCCCCCGATGGCCCTGTGCAGGGCCCGGATCTCCTCGGAGGGTCCCGTGATGAGGGACGTGCCTGTGTCTAGGATGGCAGCACAGCCCTGGGCACAGAGAGTCAGCCCCGTGCTCACCGTCACCCTGCGAGGGGGGAAAGGCAGTCATCAGAGGCAGGGTCCTAGGGCTCCAGAGCCCCAGGCTGGGCTCCGACTCGGGAGGCCATGCTGCTCACCGCTCCATGTGGATCTGCCAGTAGGCCGGGATGGTGACGGGCAAGAAGGTGAGAGGCGGGATGTAGTGAGCTGGGTCTGAGCCGCCCAGGACCAGAACACCTCCGTCAGCTCCTTCAAAGTCCCTGCAGAGGCAGAGTACTGTGGGTGTCACAGGCATTTCCCCACCACCCCAGGAGTGGCCAGGGGTGGGACTTCGTGCTAGCTAGATGGTTTCTCAGTTCTAGATGGGGTGGTGGGATGAGGGGCTGGGAACAAGGCAAGAAGAGATGCTGCTTCTGTTCCCCCTCCCTTCTCTCTCTCTCTCTCTCTTTCTCTCTCTCTCTGTCTCTCTCTCTCCTCTCATCTCTCATCTCTCCTTCCCTTTCTTCTCCTTCCCTCCCTCTTCTTTTTTCAGGGCTTCACGTGTACTACGGAGCTACCTCCCCAGCCCTTTTATTATTACTGTATTTTGAAACAGGATCTCAGGAAGTTGCCCAAGCTGACTTTGAACTGAGGCGCCAGGATTACAGGCAGCTGCCACGTTCCCAGCTGAAATAGTGCTTTTCTTGAACACCATCAGTGTAGCATTTTGTGTGTTTTGGGGACATCTTGAAGTGGGGATGAGACTTCTGCACTTGACTGTGGAAGGTAGAGCCTTTGAGAGGAAGGTTCCAGAGCTCATGCCATGTAACCTAGTGGAGCATTGAGGTTTCTGAATCACTATGTGGCCAGAGTAGATGGGGCTGAACGGCTTCCTGTAGGTAGTGAGACTTTCAGAATTGTGTGTCCAGGTTTCTAGAGAGGTGTTAGGCTTCTGGAGTTGGCTGAGAGTGATGGGAAGAGGGGGCTGACTTCCTGAAAGGATAAGAAGCCCAGGTCCACTATGAGGAAGGTGGGGTTTGGTGTTGGGGTAACTGAGTAAGCACGGGGGTTTGTGACTGTGGGTGACGGGCCTTTGGGGGCGTTGTTTCTTGGATGGGGAGTGGGATTTTCTGAGCCTACAGGTGAACTTCCTAAAAGGCAGGTAGGACTCTGTGGATTACAAGGGGCAATTCCTGACTTCTGGTGAGTGTTCTTGAGTGGAATTTGAGCTGCCTTTAGGGTAAAGAGAGGGTTCCCAAGTTGAGTATTTAATTGGGTGGGGTGTGGAATGTCCTGTTTGGTTTTGAAAGAGGAGCATTTTGAACTGAGGGTGAGTTTCTTCAGCCTGTTTTAAGTTGGCACTTAAGCTGTGAGGCTTCTGGATAGCGTTCAGGGGCTCTTATACTGGGTAAGTGCTTTCCGAACTGAAGGGTGAAACTTCTTGTGTTGCGTGGATTGACTTCCCGCAAGGATGGTGGCCCTTGCTGCAAGGATACTCCTGAAGGAGGGCAAAGTCCTCCATGGGGCCGGGATTCATCGGTAAAAACACTCTTCCCGCAGTACCTGTTGAGGTAGAAGGAGAAGATGGGCTTGTCCAGCAGCCCCTGCTCCACCAGGATATCCAGTGGGGGTGGAACTCTGTCCACGGCCAGAACGGGAAAGCCAAGGCCAAATATCCCGTCAAAGGTGGCGAAAGTGAAGACCAGGCTGGGCTCCCACAGAGCCTCCCCAAAGGTTACAGACACATTGTTGATCCCCGCAATCTAGGAATAGAGTAAGATGGGACTGGTTACTAACGGGAGGACATCACCCAAATATCCGTGAGACTCCCCTGAACTGAGGCATAATTCCTACATCTGAGAGCATCTGGAAAGTCCCGACTGCGGCCCCTTCACCCGGGAGCCCCGCCCCTTCTCCGGGAGGCCCCACCCCTCCAGCCCTAAACCCCCTTGCTGGCCGCTGGGGTGGTTGTTAAGTTCAGCCTTCCTGGGGCCGAAGGTTACACACAGTCAGCTTGTCCATGCTCAGGATTCCACTCAGTCGCCCAGTTCCGTATCGAATGGCAAACTTGGTCCCATTGGGCTGGAAGGAGCTGGAGGCTTTGGAATCGTAGCGGTGGTGGAGCCCTAGTTGAGAAGAGCAGAGAGATGTTTCTGGGAGATGGGCATCTCCCCTGGGCCTTCCACCCCCTTCACCTTCTCAGCCTAGAGGGAGTCCGAAGAGAACGGGATCTGGGGCGCTGAGGCCCACTGGGGCACCCCACTCACAGCAGGGCAGACTAAAGAAGTGACATCGCTTGGATGGGACCCAGAGGTTGGAGGAGCCGGTGTCGAAGACCACGGAGAAGTTCTGCGGAGGCGTTCCCAGTCCGATTTCCCCGAAATACTGCACCTGAGGGTGAAGGAGGAGGAGACGGGATGAAGAGATTGCTCAGGGGCATAAGGGTGGGGCTGTTTGGGGAGGTGACTCACGTTCCAGAATTTGGAGAGAGGAACCCAGAAGGGACCGAAGCCTTTGGGTGGGGCCCCCAGCCTGGCAGGCTCCGTCAGCTGTCCCCAGGCCTGCAGGGGCTTCAGGATCCTCTGCTGCAGGTGGACTCGCCGGAGGGGGACCCTGCAGGGAGAGGATGGTGACGGTTAGGAAGCCACCCTCCCCGAGCCTTCTGTGACAGTCCGGAACAGGATGCCTCTGGGGCTGTGCAGTTGCAGCGGTTACCAAAGTCTCACAGTAACAGCCTCCTGAGAACTGCCGCCTGACACACCAGGATGACATACTCCGAGAGACTTAGACTGTCTGGGACAGATCATCCCAAAGACCTGCCAGTTTCCAAATGCCTTAAAATAAGCCACCTGTCCAGAGACCGAACATAAAATGTAGCCCTTGTAAAACATCTAGGGTGGTCAGCCCATGTGTGCTTCCTTCATGGTGTCTGGAATTCTTTTCCCCACCATTGACGGGGGTGTGGGGGTGGGAGCACCAAATCGTGATTTCACTTACTGCGCTAAAATACATTCATTGCATGTATATCAAAGATTTCAAGTGAAATGTAAAATCATAAAAGTACTAGAAGCAAGTGAAGTGTTTGAATAATGCTGGGAAGAGGGAGACTCTTCTAAGCATAGCGGGCAAGGGGAAATTTAACCGAGTTAACCAAGAAATATAACCAAGGGGGAGAATATTGATGAGTGAGAATCTAAAAGTTTAAACCTCTATACCCCCCTCACACACAGAGCTGTACATAAAAGGACAAAATATCTGGGAGAGCCAGGCATCATGGCACATACCTGTAATCCCAGCACCTTGGGAGGCTGAGCCCCCCAAAAGAATCACAAATTTGAGCCTACCCTGAGCAGTATAGTGACTTAGCAAGACCCTGTCTCCAAAAAAAAATTTTTTTTAAGGGTTGGAGGGGTTGAGGATTTAGCTCAGTGGTTAGAGTGTTTGCCTTGTAAGTGCAAGGCCCTGAGTTCGATCCCTGGCACCAAACAAAAAAAGGGCTGGGATGTAGCTCAGTGCAGAGGCCTTGTGTTCAATCCCTAGTACCACGACAACCAAAAAAAATATATATATATATGAAATAATTACACATTGTATATAAAAGTTAATATTCCTAACATGCAAAGACTTCCAAATAAATAAGAATAAGATAGTCTAGTGTTGTGGGACAATTCTCCATAAGACTTACATTTCTGCAAAGGCACAGTGTCCCGATGACATTTTCAAGGACTTTGTTATGTGAAAAGTCCTGGGAAATAGATGATGTCTCCCTCTGGATCAAAGGGCAAAAGGGCTATGGTCCATCATAAAAGATTTGAGTCATGTATGGTGGCACATGCCTGTAATCCAGGCACTCTGAGAGGTTAAGGCAGGACAATTGCAAGTTTGTTCCGAAATTGCAATTTAGTAATATAGAACCTTTCTTGAAAGAGGGAGAGAGGGGAAAAAAAAAAAAAAGGCTGGGGATAGTGCGAATGTCCCAGGTTCAATCTACAGTAACACTAAATAATAATGATATTAAAAACAGGGTTGGGGATTTAACTCAAGTGGTAGAGCGCTTGCCTAGCAAACACAATGCCCTGACTTTGATCCCCAGCAGTCCTGCCCAAAAATAAATAAATAATAGTGATAATAGAAACCATAAACAATTTGGGTTCCCTACACTCAAGAGTGTCACCTGTAATCCCCTTGCTCCAGGTGAAGGTACCACCTGGCCCTCTTACTTTTATCCTATGCAGATGGGCTCAGAAAAAGGACACAAATGCTGATACTCTGCTACTTCTGCTGCTGGGAGTGATAAACTGCCCTTTGTCTCTGACCTGGGGATCTCTTGTCTTCTTCGATCAGTCATGGAATTGAGGCAAGTTAACTTCACCTTTTTTTTTCTTTCTTTCTTTTTTTTTTTTTTTTGGTGCTGAGGATTGAATGCGGGGCCTCCTACTTCACCATTCTTGACCAGGTGGAGAAGGGGCAAAGGACAAAGAAGGTAATTTGTAGAAGAGACACAAAGTTTCTAAACACCTTAAAGCTGCTCCAGCCAACAGTCATCAAAAGAGATACAAACGCCAAGACTGAGAAACCTTGTTTCACACTGTAAACCGGCAAAGAATTAAAAATGCCCATCATGGAAGGGGGCGGAGATTGGCGCAAACTCTCCGGAGGATGATTTGGCACATTAGGTGTCAGATCCGTGAAGATGGTATATGCGCGTTTGTGTAGCGCTGAGTCTCTAAAGCACTGAGCTACACTCCCGGCCCACACCTTTAATTGCAAATTTAATTTTTTTTCAGTTCTGTGATTGGTTCATTCTTTCATTGCTTCCCAGGTCAGCCATGAAGAGTAGGTGTGGGCAGGATGTGACGGCACACACCTGTAATCCCAGCACTCTGGGAGGCTGAGGCAGGAGGAGCACAAATTCAAGCCCAGTCTGGCAACTCAGCAATTTAGGGAGATCCCGTCTCAAAGTGTAAAACAAAGAGTGGAGGGTTTATGTAACTCAGTGCAAAGACTTTGAGCTCAACCTCCAGTATCAAAAAGAAAAAAAGAGGAAGTAGCTATGCCAGTGGTTCTCAAACTCTGAGTGTGAGGCGGAATCACCTAGCTGGGAGAGCGGTGCAGACCTTTGGTGAAGGCTGCGCAAGCCCGCGGTGTCTATCGGATGGAAACTAGCGGTTTCGCTCACAAGCAGCCCGGAACGAGCCGGGCTGGGGCTCTGCACGCTCGATTTGCACGAGCAGGCGGCCCCCGGGCCCGGCTTCCCTCCTCGGTCCAGTGGAGACCTTTGGACCTGGGACGACATCTCAAGACGCGCTGCCCTTCGCGCCGAGTTGGAAACCGTCCGCGAGACCGCAGGCTGGCAAGCACCGCGGCTGCGGTAGTTTCTGGGGCTCCGCCCCCTCCGGGCTTCGCCCCACCCTCCCCCAGTCTTGAGAGCCCGAGAATGTGAAGTGGGGAAAACACTTCCCGGAGGACCCCCTCTCCCATCAAGAATAGGGGGAGCCAAGTGCGGTGGACACGCCTGTGATCCCAGCACCGGGGGAGGCTGAGGCAGGAGGATGGCACGTTTGAGTCGCACCAAGGCAATTTAGCGAGACTCTTTTAAAATAAAAAATACAAAGGGAGTCACTGGACCGGAGACCCCAAAACCAGATCAGTAGAATTCAGGACGGGGCCATACACACTAAAAATGTATCCTGGGGAGCGAGGGGTGTCCGGTTGGTTTCAGCATGAGAGAATTTGGATTTAGAAGTTACAGGGTCATAAACTGGGTGTGCTTCATGCCTATAATCCCAGCTCCAGGGGAGGCTAAGGCAGAAGGATCGCAAGTTCAAGGCCACCCTAAGCAATTTAATGAGACTCAGGGGCGGGGGATTTAGCTCAGTGGTTAGAGTGCTTGCCTCACAAGCACAAAGCCCTGAGTTCGATCCCCAGCACCAAAAAAATAATAATAATAACAATAATTTAATGAGACCCTGTCCCAAAATAAATAAAAGTCTGAGGATGGAGCTCAGTGGTAGAGGCCCCAACACACACACACATTCACACTCACAGATAGTGCGCGGTCCCCCCATATGTCGTCAGACCCCGGGTTAGGGCTCTGAGACCTCGGGAGAGAGGGCTCAGGGATCCTGGGGTGCGGGCTCTGGCACCTCCAGTGCGGAAGGAAAGCTCTGGCTTAAAGAGCAAGAGGCACAGAATCCTTCTAGGGCGGGGTGACAGCGGGGTCCCCATACCGGATCAGGGCGGCCCCTGAGGGCTCCGCGGTGAGCAAGGCCAGCAGCAGCAGCGGCCACAGCGGCGGCGGCGACATGTCTGGGGGCCCGGGCGTCCGGGGCCCCTTTCCTCTGCCCTGAGACTCCGCCCTGCCCACGCCCCACCCCGGTTTCGGGGTGACCCGGGGGAGGGGGGCCAAGACGATGTTGGTGAGGCCGTGTGGGGTGTTTTGTAGGGTCACCGGCAGCTTCCCGGGTTCCTTGGTCCCACGTTAGTGGGGTGGGGGTGGCGTCGTCTCCTTCCCCTCCTTAATCTCTGTAACTTTTATTTTTAACTTTCACTTCACTTTTCTGAGACTCATTAACCACAAATGCTTTTTTCACAAGTGGGAAGGGGCGGAGGTTTGTGAAGGGCTTGCGGGAAGGAAACGGTCAAAGCAGACACCTGTGTCCTGGGGCCTCCACTATTTTGGGTGGTGGTGCTGGGTGGGTGGGCCACTTTTTTGGTTTTATACAGGGCATTACACCCAGGGCCTTCTCACCGAGTTGTATCCCCAGCCCTTTTTTATTTTTTTATTTTGAGACAGGGTCTTGCTATGTTGCTCACCCTGGGCTTGAACTCCTGGGCACTGTGCTGGGTCAGGACTCTGACTAACACACACATGTGCATGGATGCCCTACTTCCACTACTGTCCCTCTGCATGCCCATCCCCTGCTCTCTGGTTAAGCATCTCAGATGTTAATACACATCAGAAACCTAGTTGAGGGCTAGGGATTTACCTCAGTGGTTATAGTGCTTCCCTAGCAAGCGTGAGGCCCTGAGTTCCATCCCTAGTACCAAAAAGAAAAAAGAAAGAAAGAAAGATCTAGTTGAAAGCCGGATGCAGGAACACACGTCTGTCATCCCAGCACTCAGAAGGCTGAGGCAGGAGGATCCATGAGTATGAGGCCAGCCTGGGCTCCATAGCCTACCCCGATCATGCAATTATCATATCTTGCTGAATTTTGTTCCTTCTAACTCCATCCATCTCTGTTATCCAGCAAGATATTGTTTTTTTATCCTGCATGTCATCCGAAGGGTAAAAAAAATTTGCCTTGCTATTGAAATGTCCTCTTCTGATTATCGATGTCATGGAACAGTTTATTCTTTCTCTGTCACTCTTTTTTCTTTTCTACTTGTGCTTCTTTCCTCAGGAATTTCTTTTCTTTTGCACACACACGCACACACACACACATCATGACTCTTTAACGAGTCACATGTCTCTGCAAGATGATTACCAAGAAGAAAAAAACCCCAGAAACTAGTTTTGACCCTTCTGCCGTTTATCACTTCCCAAGAGACAGTGACTTGCATTTCTTTTTTTCCCCCTTTCTCTCTCTTTCTTTTTCTTTTCTTTTCTTTCTCTCTCTCTTTCTTTCTTTCTTTCTTTCTTTCTTTCTTTCTCTCTCTCTCTCTCTCTCTCTCTCTCTCTTTTGAGACAGGGTCTTGCTATGTATCTCAGGCTGGCCTTGAACTCACACTGATCCTCCTGCCTCAGCCTCCTGAGTGCTGGGCTGACAGATGTGTGTCACCACGCCCAGCTACTTTCATTTCCTTCAGCTTCTAATTTTGGCATTGTCACCAGTCTTGAGTAACATATTTGGTTTCACACACACACACACACACACACACACACACACACACTCACACACACTCACACACTCACACCCCACATACCGGGGATGGAACCCAGGGCCTTCACACTGAACCACACCTCCAGCCCTTTTTATTTTTTATTTTGAGACAGCATCTCAGTAAGTTTCACAGGCTGGTCTTGGACTTGGGATCCTCCTGCCTCAGTCTCCCAAATAGCCTAGCTTGTGTTGCTATTTCTTGATTTGTCCATTTTATTAATGATCCCTTGACTTCCTGCTTTGGAAAACAAGGAATTTACTCTTTTCTCCCTCTGCCCCCACTCCTAAAATATACCCTCCTCTTCTCCCCAGCCCCATAATGTAATTACAGAGTGACTGTGGTCAGGTCACCACATCTCCATAAGGAAATGCATGTTAAAATTGCAGTGTGGGAACCAGGCATGGTGCCGCATGCCTGTGACTCCACCACTCGGGAGGCTGAGGCAAGAGGGTCGTCAGGAGTTCAAGGCCAGCCTGGACTACATAGCGAGACCTTGTCACAAACAAGCAAACAAACAAAAAGCTCCCAGTCTGGGGCTGGGGGTGTGGCCCACAGCAAGGCTCTTGCCTTGCATGTGTAAAGCCCTGGGTTCAAGCCCCAGCACCACACACACACACACACACACAAGCACATGCACAATTACAATAGGGCACCCCATTCTCTCATTGGCATCACTCATATTGAAATGAATAACGGCGGCCAGGCATGGTGGTGAAACCCTGTAATCCCAGCAATATGGGAGGCTGAGGCAGGAGGAGCACATGTTTGAAGTCAGCCTGGGCAACCTAGTGACATAGTGAGACCCTGTCTCAAAAAATAAATAAATAAATAAATAAATAAAGGGCACCGGGCATAGTGGCACACACCTGTAATCCCAGCACTCAGCAGGCTGAGGCAGGAAGGTGCCACAGGCTCAAGGCCAGCCTGGGCTACACAGTGCAGAGGCTTACAGCAGGAAGGAGTAGAGGGTGGCCTCAGATGGTAGATGGCAGATCAGCCTGGGGGACTCGGGAGGGGCAGTGGTAGAGGGGGCGTCATCAGGGGAGCAGAGCCGGTCCTAGGGTTACCCCGGGACATTTCCCTCTCGCTTCTAGTTTTCCACTAAAGAAATAAGAATAATGAGGAAGGAGCGGGAGGGCGGGAGAGGAGAAGGAGAGAGTGGTTTCCTAGATGTCGGAGGAGGAGGTTTGGGGTCCCCTCGCAGGCAGCTTGCTGTTGCTCAGCGGGGCTCAGCGGGAACCGGGCAGGATTCGCTCGGGGTTCAGAGGCAGCATACAGGATGCTGTGGGGAGCCGGGGACACACCTGTGATTGCAGCACTCTGGGAGGCTGAGGCAGGAGGAGCACGAGCTCGAGCCCGGCCTGGGCTCTTAGGGAGAGCCTGTCTCAGAATAAAAATAACAAAGGGGCTGGGAGTACAGCTCAGCGCAGAGGCGGAAAGAAAAGATGCGGTGCGATTGTGGCGGCAGATCCCACCGCCTCCCCGGGAAGGAAGGAGCGGGTGCCACCGAGGGGAGGAGGGGAGTGGAGAGAAACGGGCCTGGCTGCTCCTGGCGCAGCTCCAGGCCCTCCTGAGATCACTCCGCACCCCAACTGCTCCTTCCGCTCTTCCCCGGCCCCACGGGCCGTGCCGTCTCTCGCGCTCCTCGCTACTCCTGCCTCAGGACCCTGGGCCGGCCTCATGCCAGCCTTCCCCAAAACCTTACTTGCATCTTTCTTTCTTTCTTTTTTTGTTTCCAGTACTGGGGATGGAACCCAGGGTCTTTGCCCTGAGCTCCATCCCTAGTCATTTTTATTTTCTACTTTGAGACAGGGTCTCACTAACTTGCTCAGGCTGAGCTCAGTCTTCCGAGCCTCCTGCCTCAGCTTCCCTAACGCTGGGATTACAGTAGTGCGCCACCACGCTGGGCTAGAAAAGCTCTTGGCACCCATGCGCTGAAGGTTTCCTCTGACATAGCAGACGGGCAGAGGGGCATCAGCAGGGGAGCTCTATTTCACCCCACCCCCCTCTATTTCAGCAACCGCCACTCCCAGATCTGCACCCCTCAAACTACTTGTTGCGAGCCTGCAGATTTCCATCTGGCCACACGGTGGCGCACTGGGCCTATTTTCCCCCAGCCGCTTTTGGCCAGTTCTGGAGCTGAACTCAGAACCCCAGCAAACTCCTTCCGCTCCCGCTCCCCCCTCCCCGCCCCGCCCCGAGGTTTCAAGGCCTGGACGGCGCCTCGCTCACTGCCTCCCTCCCAGCACTTTGGGAAGCTGAGGCAGGAGGATCTCGAGTTCGAGCCCAGGTTGGACGACATAGCGAGACATTGTCTCGAAATAAAAATGAAAAACAGCTGGGTGTGGTGGTGCACACGCCTGCAATCCCCATACTCCAGAGGCTGAGGCAGGAGGATCACCATGAATTCGAGGCCAGCCTGTGCTACCTAGTGAGTTTAAGGCCAGCCTGAACTACGTAGTGAGACCCTGTCTCTCTAAAAAAAAAAATTGTTTTTAGATTTCTTTTTCTGGCACTACTGGGGTTAAACTCAGGGATTTGTGTATGCCAAACAAGCACTCCACCACTGAGCTATGTCCCCGGCCCCGTGTGAAAGAAGGAAAGAAAGCGAGGCCTGAGCTGTAGCCCTGGGTTTGGTCTCCAATGCTGCAAAAATAATGAAATAAACCTAATTTAATTTTCTTAAAAGGGCCTAAACTAGCCCAAAATAATTTTGGCTTTCCATCTCCAACCTTCCAGCTCTCACAAGCAGGACATTCCAGGCAGCCAAGGACTCAAGGAGGGCAGGGGGATTGCAAGCTTGAAACCAGGCTCAGCAACTAAGTGAGGTCCCGCTTAACAATAAAACTAATAAACAAAAAGCAGAGAGGTAGCTCAGTGTGAGGTTTTGGGTTCAAACTCCTAGTATCACACACAAAAAATAAATAGTGTCCAGGTACAGTGGGACAAACCTATAAACCCAGCACTCTAGAGGCTGAGGCAGGAGGATTGCAAGTTTAGGGGGGTTTGGTTTAGTTTATTTGTACCTGTGTGTAGTCCATAATGTTTACATTCCTTGTGGGAAGTTGGTACGTATATATGACACATCTTAATTCCTTTTCTCATCCCCTTTCCTTTCCCTCTGTCCTCCCTCCCTCTATCTTTGATCCCCTTCCCCTTTGAAAAAGATCTCTCTCCATATGATCCTGCTCCAACATATGTACCTGCATGTTACACAAGGACTTTGCATGATGTTCAGAGCAGCGTTACAGCCAAGAAGAAAAACAACTCAAACGTTTATCAACTGCTCAACAGAAACGAAATACTGATACACGCTGTAATTTAAATGAACCTTGAAAACATGCTACATGCTAAGTGAATGATACCTGTCACAAAGGACAATGGATTTTTTTTTTTTTTGGTGGTTTTGAGACAAGGTCTCGCTATGTAGTTCAGGCTGGCCTTGAAGTCACTATGTAGCCCAGGCTGGTCTCGAACTTGTGGTGATCCTCCTGCCTCAGCCTCCCAAGTGCTGGGGTTACAGAAGTGTACCTGAATCACAAACAACCACAGATTCTAAGAGTCTATTCATGGAAAATGTCTATAATAAGTGGAGAGATTAATGCTTGATTAATGGTTGCCAAGGGTTGAGGGTGGGAAGGGAAATGGGAGGTAACCACTAATAGGCGCAAGGTTTCTTTGTGAAGTGACAAAAATATTCTAAAATTGATTGTGGTGATAATTGCACAACTCTGGATATACTAAAAAAAGAAGTCGAGTTTTACTCTAAGTGGGTGAATTTTGTCATGTGAGCTATATTTCAGTAAAGCTGTTATTAAAAAAAAAGTGAGGGGATACTGGCTCAGTTATAAATGAAAACACTGCACAGCTAGGTTCAGATAACAAAACCAACCGCCCCAACTGTATGTCAGACACACACTTCCTAAATGTCCTCACAGCCACAGGAATGTCATGAGCGCAGCTTTGAAGTTGTCCTTTGCACTCTGAAGGAGGACGCAGTCCTTGTGGATTTTTGTTTGTTTTTGAGACAGGGTCTCGCTATGTGGTTCAGGCTGGCCTCAAACTCGTGGAGATCCCGTCACCAGATTCTGGGACTCTGGGATGCCTTCTAGCGAGTCTTTCTAGGTTCTTCTTGTCCTGAACAAAGAATTGGACAAAACAAGTACAAAAGGCAGTGAGGTTTTACATTCATTAAAGGTAGGAAAAGAAACATACTCTGCAGAGTGAGTTCCGGCCAACTAAAAGTGGGAAAAGCGGCGCACTC